>DWDX01004441.1:0-11696 GCA_018245675.1 Agara michaeli | reverse complement strand
CGGGATTTGAACCCAGGACCTCCCGATCGGCAGTCGCGCTAGCAACCGCCCGACCAACGAGGCAGTCAAAAAATTATATTTATTAAATTGGATATGAACGTAGTAACTTCTAGCTAATATTATTATAAAATTTCGTTTATATTTCACATCGACAAACAAATTACCATGTGTAATTACATAATGAAGATAGATCTGTTTAGTAGATCACCGATCGTTTCCACTTTTTGTTTGTTTTTTTTTACTGTAACTAGGTAACAGCTAATTGGGTGCAAAGATGATTCGAATAACACAAGCCAGCGGCGGAGATAACGAGCCCGTTTATATGCGGAGGCGGGCTGCGCGCACGCCAGTTGACCGCCCGCCATGCCGGCTTGCGCGCCCGAGTACCGCCTCGCGCGGTCCAATACGGAGCTAGTTTTCTCACCGCGAGTGAAACGATGCTCGCATCAGCCGCCGACCTTCACCGCTCTCCGGCGCTCCTTCTCGTCGACCTTCTCCTTGATACCAGAAGAGCGCGCCGTGTCCCCAGAACGACCGCTGCCTCTGCCCCGTCTTTTGCGCATCGTCACTTGGGGCCCCAGACAGTTTCTTCGACCGTTGTTCGCGCTACTGAGCATCATCTCGCATCCAGTCTGGAAACAGATATTAGTAGTTCTACCGACGCTATGGATCGCGGCATCTCTATTCATCTTCTGGAAATGTATGCAGTGTCCAATCGGCGTTTTGAAAATGATCGGACGAGCGATCTCTAAAAATCCCAACAAACCCCGGACCGTGCTGATCAGTGGCGGCAGTTCTGTGCAAGCGCTACATCTCGCAAGAAACTTCCACTCTGCTGGTGCTAGAGTGGTCGCTTTCGAAATAGAAGGACAGTTCGCGTTATTAAAATATTCAGCGGCCGTGAACAATTTCTACACAGTGCCGCGGCCAAATCCTGCCGATCCGTTGGCGTATGCGCGCGCCTTGAAGGAGATTGTAGAGAGAGAATCTGTTGTGTTCTACATACCTGTGAGCTCATCTACACCGGCTTACTACGACGCATTAGCGAAACCGCATTTAGAAGTAATCGGCTGCCAGTGTTTCGTACCGTGTGCCCGTGATGTTGTTGCATTAGACGATCCTCTGGAACTGATAAGAGTGTCTCGGGTCGCGGGCTTGCCGACACCACAGTTTTGGGTTGTAACCAGCGAAGAAGATGTACGAATGTGGTATGAAAGTGGGGCGTCGAAAGATGGCCGACATTTTATTGCGAGCGCCGGTGCGAGAGGCGCGAGGGATCGTTTACGATTTATCATGCCAGAAGAGAAGGCGCACTTTAGATTTCCCCGCGAAATAAGTGTTGAAAAGCCTTGGGTTATCGTCAGAGAGCCGAAAGGAGACAAGGTAATTACGTGCACCACTTTGAAGGAGTCACGCGCGGTCAACAACGTGACCTGCCGCGTGGACTCAGCGAAAAGAGGCCTGGTGCCGCAAAAAGACGAAGAAGCCGACGCTTGGGTACAGAGATTCGTCTCGTGCCTTTCGCCGTCGCGTCCGATGACAGGACACGTCTCATTTAGACTCGTGCGGGAGGAAGGTACCACGAACGGCCACGTGAATAAGATCGTGGCGATCGGAGCGCGCGTTGGAGTGTCGCTGCCGTACTTGTGGCAAAGTCCGTCTAGATGTGGACACACGGCCACCGTAGGCAAGCTGTTGAACACGGTGCTGGATACACGCGAAGCGCTATTCGCATACTGGGATCCTCTGCCGTACTGCGCCTACTATCAGTCACGACTGCCGGAGGACCGTCGGCCGCCGCCGCCGGAGCCGTGCAAAACGCCGCCGAATGTGCCTCTCTGAGAGTCAAATGTAACTCGAACTTAAGTTATTGTTAAGACACTCAAGTACCTGAATAGTGCGCGAGTGGAAGCTCTCTGTATGGCGACGCCGCCACTGATGTCACGCTCTCTCCGCATGTTGTTCTCTCTCGGACCGGCTCAAGGTCGCGGGGTCAGGGGACGATATGAAAAGTTCGTAACTACTAAGTAGATATATTTGTACAATGGCGAAAATATGATTGTAGACTTTCTTGTTATTCTTATAGATAATGAAGTGGATACGCGGTCGGTACTGAATATATTGTACAGAAAAAACAACGATAATGATAATAAAGTTATTTATTTAAGCAAAGACTGTTGTTATTTATCTACGTGTTTAGTTGTATTTTGCTGTAAAATATTTTATAATGCACTTTTATTCCAAATAGAAAGTGTACGAAACTGAAATTTTAAAGAAGTGTATCTTAACGTTGCACGAAATAAAATAGTCTAGAAGTATCTTGTTACTTCCATAACCAAACAAACAAGCATTTGCCTATTCTACGATATGTTACGTATTTATATTCGTAAGTAAATAATACTTAATGCCTCATAAAGATTTGAAACACGATATGATAATGTCATAAGAGCAGATTTGATGACATAAATTCCAAACTTCTAACACATTTGCATAAAATACATAATCATCTACGCCTGTGTCGTACATGTGTATGTAATAAATATTTATTATGTCTGCGGCTGCATCCCCATTTATTTTATTAACGTATTATACATAAGATGAATCGATATCATGGACGCGATCAGAAAAGGTCAAAAGTATCGTACTAAAAAAGAAATGACGTATACCTGCATTGTCTATGGTAAGCGTTTAAAATATTTTGGTACCAAGTAATTATGTATCATTATACATATTATGTCGTTCTGACAATTATTGTGCTTAAAGTTTATAAACATTTACCTACTTGGTACATAATCACGAATTAAAAATAACTTTTTATATCATAAATCATTATCAACGAATAGGTTAACAGATAAATTGAATTATCTACATTTTTACTCCAGCTTTATTCATAAACAAAAAGCATAGGTGCAGAACATTTAGAAAAAAGTTTAATCGCAATCCATTTCGTATATTTTTAGTTAAATATATTCTGGTCAAAATTCAATTAAATTTTACCTTTATAATATGAAATAGCCTAATACTATATTAGTCTATCAAATTATCGATTGCATCGTATTTTATTCGAACACACAAAAATAAATCTAATATTAAATAATTAATGTTTAATAACGATAACAACTTATATACATTTGGTAATATACCTACACGTAAATAGTAATTAAAAATAAATAAAAATAACTAGGTATACTAAATATAAAACAACGAGTCCAAACCACTGTCTTGTGGAAGGGTACCCAAGAGATTGGCTGCGTTCCCTCTTTGGACGACTAGGCTAATTCTTTGTTAAATCTATAAATCAACACTAAGAATTTTATATTGTCAATATAGGTTTTTTTATAGTTTCATATAATATATCATATTTATTTTAAACTCAACAATTTATTACAACACGTTGAAATTAATATTACAGTAGGACAAGTAGATTAGTCAACAAACGAATAAATATTAGTTCAAACGATTTGAAGACATGACAATAATCACGCTGTAATAATACAATCACTTATTAAATGCTCTACAGACGTCTAACAACTAACGAAAGTATTTCCTATCGTTTACATCCGCGAGCAAAGATCATTTCGTAATCGGTATGTTTGTGTCCGTTAATCTGGCATAGACCGTAATATCTACGAGTCCTAATGAGCATTAGACATTTTGTGTATATAATAGTCAATATACCTACATATTTGTCGACTAATTACTCAGTTAAAAGGTCACATCCTCGTGTTCATTTACATGAATAAACCATTCACAGTTAAAAATATCCATGCGATCTATACCAATATTATATAGACTTAATATTTGTATGTTAATAGGGGATAATCCCTGTCACTACCGAACCAATTCTAAAATGTATTTTACTAATTGATAGATAGTTTGTTTCTGATTGTTATAGGCTATTTTCTAGTCTCATAAGAAGCGAAAAAATATATACATAATACGTATATGGATGTCCCCGCGCGGATTACATGTTAGGTACCTAATGGTTGAGTTAGGATGCCAGGGGAAGGTTTTTGCCGCAGCAAAAATTTCAAAGCTACAAATTACGGCAATTTTACTAGCTTTTAACAGTGAGCATGAATCAAAATTTCAGGTGTCTAACATCCAAACAAACGACTTTTCATACGATCTTTTCCACCCCTATTTCAACACTTTGGGCTGGAATTTCCAAAATTCCATTCCTAGCGCTCACTTACGAAATAAAGAAACTGTTTACAAAATTTCTCGTTTCTAAATACAGCGTTATCGACTGTGTGTTGCCATCTGTCAATCAGTCACCTTCCTGTTATATGTATATGCATACATAATACGTTACTTTATTAAATAATCGCACCTCTTATAACTGAAATAACCTGTATCCTGAGCTCTATTAATTTAACCCTCTATAAATGAGACAGATATTTATACCTGGATATCTGAGACACTGGGTAAACGGAATACCTCTATAAGCGAGACAAATTTGCAGGTCCCTTCGAGTCTCACTTGACCAGGTTTCACTGTATATGGATTACAATTAAGACATTGTGTTTATCACGCTGCATTTTAAACAGTTAATCTACTGAAAAATGATGCGTACACGTCTAGAAGATCTATTTGTCGCTCGAGAAAGGTGCGATCTTTGGCCGGTCGCGTCTGCTGACCCGGACAGCGATAACAGTTATCGAGCAAGTGCAGTTCGTATTATAACAACACCTTATCGCTCGGCTGGACAAACACGAATGTGTCAAGATGGACGGGGAAAACTTCCACCTGATATCGATTTTAAATAGCAACACCTTGGCTGTTTAACTGGCCTCTTGGTGTACTGGAGAAATATTCGCGTGATGTGCGTATTTTTGGTCTGTGTCTTCAAGGCGCATTGAAAATTTATAGTGAAATATTATTGAATAATGCAACAGATTCTCTGTAAGCCAATGTTATTGAAAAGAAATTGTATAAATAATAATAATCTTTATTTCAGTCGGCATGGTTTATAGAAAATATCTATCAATGTTTTTTTTTTATAAAAGGCATACGAACATACAGACGACCCATCTGATGGTTACTGGTCACCGTCGCTGCAACACCATAGGAATTAATGAATGACTATAAATGAGATTAGTTAGTGTACCTAATAACATAACAGAATTGCGTAGTCATACTATGTACAAAAATCCTACAAATGTATAGAGACATTTTTATGTCATATCACGAGTCATATTCATATGTTTTCAGCGGAACATTTCTGCATTATCCATTACATAACCTATCAATACAATCGATGACCTACTTGCATTGCATTATTTCCTACGATTCGATACAAATAAATGTATTCGTGTAAGGGATAGGATATTGTGTCGGCCTCGATGCCGTGCGCCGAAGTCGTAAAGCGTATGCGATGAGGAGGCGGAAGATGTGCTTTCCACTGATAAGCGGTTGCCATGCGCCTGTCGAGTGCACCATTGTACTCGTTTGTTAAGTATCGAAAACTGAAATACGTGAAACCGAATAAAGGACCATTTACACGAGGCCCCCCGACGTGCCATCGAGCCACGACACAGATGACTGGCCTCGTAGTCCAGTGGTTAGAGACACTTACAGCGAAACCGGTGGTAGTGCATTCGGTTCCCAACAAAGACAAACGTTTGTGCGATGAGCACATTTGTTTGTTCTGTGTCTGGTCGTAATAAAAATATCTATTTAAGTATTATATCGGAATGTTATGTTAATTGTTACGAATGTTTATCAGCTGTCCGGTTACCATTACACAGGCATTCAATTGCCTAGTTTGGAATCAGATAGAGGTGTGTGGAATTGTCCCCAGTTATTAAAAAAAACAAAAAAAAGATACGTCGTTATAATTATCATTCATCAGAATTAGAAATCGTTGTAACTTAAACCGGCTTAAGACCCTTGTTCACACACCTCAAACATTGTGACTATTATAATATATACTATGTGATGAACGCCAATTGACTTACCGAGTAACCATATTATCGATTGACACTTGACCCCAATAGAAATTGGACATTAAATAAATTAGTTTTAAGTCTATGGAAACGTCCGTAGCGCGGATTGGTAGAGCTTTACCTAACTGGAACGTTAACGTAACGTTAACGTTAACAAAGAAAATGTAATAATAACAATAATTTAACGTTAACGTTAACGTAACAATACGATATGTGTACCTAACTAAACTGGGTGTTGAGACAATAAGTTATTTATGAGAGGCAAATTTAAAATTGTTACTGTATTTTTAACATCGCGGCTGTAGCAGATGGACAAGCAGGTGGAAAATAGAAAATATATTGATCATAGCATATACGATTGGCGTGATGATGATCTCAGTTTCAAGGAGTTCTTTTAGGTAATTATAATAAATAACAATGATAATCATTTTATTTTAGATTAGGTCATCGCTTTTGGTGATTTTTTTCAACCTCAATCTGGTTTCTTTACAGCGCTTACAATGACAAGAAATAGGGTTATAATCTGCGTCTCAGTTAATATTACAGTGAACTCTAAGGTGTGCTGGTTTCCTCACAACGTTTTTCATTCACCGTTATAGGAAGTGATATATAATATTTAAATTACAAAATGCACGTAACATTGAAAAGTCCTTTATTTTTCTTATCTTCTTTTGTTTATGGAATATTGTATACAATCTCTTTTTTTTAATTATCAATTTTTAGGTGCAGGTATATGTTTTCTTGTATTTTGCGTTACAATTAGAGCAAAAAGGACATTGCTTCACCACGGAAATGTATTATTATCGAAATGAATGATAAAAAAATATTCAGCCGCACAGTCCAAGGTTGGCTCTTGTAGGTCAGACGCAGCGCAGACGGCGATTGTGTGTTATCATACAAACATTGTAATTTGGAAGTTGGTTTATCATATAGTGATCTGCGGGATATACATATTCTTTGCGCTCCATACAGCTTGTGTTTTGTGCAGCTAATATTGAAAAGAAACTGTTTAAATGTCGCCGCTATACTCGCGATAGTCATTACCTATACGATGCGGGATGCAATAAGACAGTGGTTCCAAAAGTTGACTGGATCGCGGCCCATTCAGCAAAATCTAATTTCGGGACTCATCCCTTAATTTTAATGAAGAAAAAAAAATACAGACGAATTGAGAACCTCCTCCTTTTTTGAAGTCGGTTAAAAAAGGGGTATTGTTATATGTGTGAAGGACTATTCAAACTATAAAAAAATGTGTTAGAATCAAAAATATTAGTAGGTGCTTAAATATAAAAGAAAGTTTTGGTTTTGCACGCTATCTAAATGTTGAATAGATTTGTTAATGTAAGCAAATTGACAACGACTTAGCTTTTTTACTTATTCTTGTACCTTCAGTATAATATGTCATAATAGGACTAAGAAATTCAAATGTCTTCACCAATCTCGTTTTCTCGTTAGTTGTAACACTACGGTTCTCGGGGCATTGACCTCATCTGTTATGTTGGGGTTAACCTGTTTGTCGTATGTTTATAAACCAATACTTATATCGATTACGTAAAGCATTGCAAACATGGACTTAACGATCATCCATCGTAGTGCTGACTGCATCCAGCGTTCCTTCATTTGACATATCGTTTGCAAACTTCAACTGCGTTACCGCTACAAGCGCTTTCTGGTTCACAATATGGAATTTGATATTGTTCACGTTATTGGGTTATATATAAAGAGATTGATGTTTATAATGTTAATCTCTAATTTTATTATGTCTAATGTAGCTAGCTGATTTCTGAAATTTTTAGTTTGCTAAACTTTTTTAAAAAAACATTTCTATTTGTTAATCATTTCTGACAACTGTCATGTCAGTTAGAACAAATTGTTGACATATGTCAACAGTCAAATGTGAGGTCATTCAACCTGCGCTTAGCTAGCAAGCTAGACTAAAACGTCTGAAATCTTCAATGTTCTGATAGTGACACAAAATCCGTGTCCTCATAATAAAATGATTATAGTCAGAATAATCCTGATAGTAATAATATATGATTGAAAGATATAACATTTATTTGCATAAATATGAAGTATATTTACATACTTTACAGGATTGTTAGATCAAAGTACTTTTTACTAATTACGATGTATATTTATATTAAACTGTATACTGTGTCTTAATTATTTTAAGTAATAATAATAACTGGGACATCAACACACGGATATTTGATTCCTAATTAAGCTATTAAATGCCTTTTCAACGTGGCCGCTATTAAATATATATATATTTTTACTGTTTAGTATTCGTATTTATTACACCCAGACGCAAAAAACAAATGTGTTGATGTCACAAATGTCGTGAATGGGAATCGAAGCGACTTCGGTTTAACAGTCAGAGTTTAACTACTAGACTATACGATTCCTTCAAATTCATTGCTCCGCGTAAGTGCCGTGTCTATTAGTTACAAGCGCTCTGACTTGTGCAAATAGGTGTATTGCCACTGTACAAAGTGCGAGACGGCCAGACGGAACGACCTACATCTTGAATTATGACTTATAAACAATAATACAATGTCAAACAATTACAATTAAAATACGCGTTGTTTCGAACGCCAGCAAGATCGCGCCGCAAGGAAAATTTCATAGACAAACTGGAACAGGAAGTGTATTTCTTGTACACGCTTAATATACATATAAACGTTTGTCTATACAGTTACACCAAAGTGAACGCTATCTAACTAATTAATAACTGGGGACAATTCCACAAACGGCTATGCGATTCCAAATTAGGCAATTCAATGCCTCTGTTATGGTAACCGAACAGCTGATAAACATACCATATAATACTTTTATAGATACATTTATGACACCCAGACAGAACAAACAAAATTAAATGTGCTCACCGCGCAAATGTTTCTCCTGGATGGGTATCGAAGCTAAGACGAAAATCGGAAAACATGGATAAGCACCTAAATTATAAGTGTAACCGATGTTAAAACAATATTAGATTAATATTATTATATAATACAAATCAACTATAGTTATATAAGCAGCATTATAATTTAAATTGTTAACAGTGACGCTATTATTAAGGATTAAAGTTCTAAATAATTAACCCGTATCAAACGCTACCATATGCAATTTACACAAACAAATCTCAATATGCGTTACAGACCTTCCGCGTTATTCAATAATCAATTAATTTTTCTTTTAATGTTTAATACTTTGTTCTGTCTGTCACGTATCGCCGTCCACGTGTTAATGAATTAAGAAGAAAATGACAAATCAAAGGCGCTACGCCGTAGACGTAGAGGCTCTACGAAAAATCTACACAAGACTTACAAGTCTCTTTAAATTTAAATTTAGAAAAAGAAAAAACTAGGGGCGCTACTATCGCTTCACACTACTACGGATGAAGTTTACCGATGTCCCCGAAATTTGATTATTATTACAACTAGAAGTCGTTATCATACTTGTTAGTGGGTAATTTACAATAATTAGTGAGATCCGGTTTAAGACAGAATATTATCAATATCAAAGTTCATTCAATAAATACACTGGTTAAATGCGTCTTGTTTTATTCAATTCAGATAAATGTCTTACCCTACATAATTACTCCTATAAAAACTACAATATTTTCGTTATTTCACTGGCCCGTTGTTTCGTCGTGGGTTCGATTCCGAACCAGGATAATTTTTTGTGTCATGAATACAAGATAGCCATTTGTGAAGATATTACAAATATTATGATAATTATTATTAACTTTAAACACGCAATTCTCAAAAGGGTAATTTTCCAGTTATGCTAATATATTGCTTAATACAAGACCACGAACCACATACTAACTTCCTATATTTATGATAAAAAAATGTATAGTTAAGGCGTTATTCTTTATGCCAAGGCTGAATGAAAATAGCATGGTTCTTGCAATTATGTTTAAGGCTACGCACACATGTCGAGTAATTCGACAGCCCGTACAGAACACGCTAGCCGTATTTAAGGCTGCATAGTATAAACAATCATTAAACCTTGTTATTTTATCACGACTAGAAGATATAAATAGAAATAGAATTAGAAAATTTCATGTACTATGTTAATATCACAATATTCATACCACGCTAACCTACTAAATAAAAATAGATTAAAGAAATCATTAATAATTTGATACATGGGTATGTCGTATTCTGCTAAATCATTTCACTACTATTTCGTGTATGCAGTTTAACTCTTCACACTTGTAGTGAGTGAGTGAGACAAACGCATGTCATGGTGTGAAAATTGTAATTCTGACTTGCATTTTCAATAGACTTAGTAGGTCATTGGTATTTTCTGCAATCAGTTCTTCCGATATCACCGTGGAAGGTGTGTGTGGAGTTAGTTTCGAATATAATCTTATTGGAATTTTGGTAACCAGGCAATAAGTTAATGAACTAATCACTTAAAATAAAAGAAAAACATTCATCACTCTCCTAATTTTTTCCTATAAAAATATTCCATATAATTATAATTGTTATTTCAGGAATACAAAATGGCTTAAAATGTCAGGCCAAGTAAATCCCGTTCTTAAAGCAAGATCGCGGGAACCGATTGACGAAGCAGGAATTAGATGGTGGGATCTGCTGGAACAAAGCAATGAATCAAACCCATTTGTGATTGCAGCAAACCAGGTGACTGATGATCAAAGCGAAGAAGATAAAGCTACGGCTGATTGCAAAATATTAGGTGAGAAAATACCGAGCACAGTGAAAAGAGTGAATAAAAATTTCGAAGACACTAAAGAAAACAGTAAACCGGAAACTCAAGGCACGCCAAAAGACGTAGTTCTGAAAAAGTGGAGAGAAAGACAATCCAAAGTCAGATATGAACAAGTGAGAAGAGCTATTATCAAGTCACTAAAAGACAAATTCCCAATCGAAAGACACGACAGACTAAGCCCTTTTATAAAAGAGAATAAAGGTGACATTAGAAAGGAAGTGCCAACGATTATTGTAACCGGTGTGGAAGTCGAAGACGCATCAAATTCGAATGCAAATCGCGATGTGGACGACCAATCGAATTGCAACCTTAGCGTTGTTGAATCAGGGTGCAAAATGAAATATGCGCAGGATGATAGCGTTGGTCACGCGAGGAGGCTTCAGATGGGGCCAGGTGGTGAGCTGGCACAGTGGAAGCTCGAAGCTCGCGGTAGTAAGGCGGCGGGCGCGGAGGGCGGAATACGCGGGCTCAAGAGGGACGAGATGCCGGTAAGTTACCATTGTATCTCGTATCAAAAACAAAGCATGCCATCTTTACCTAAATGTACCAATAAATCATCTAAAATCTCATTTAAAATGCACATGATTGTGAGACTGACTCTGCATCTGCTTGTATGCTGTCTGCTGCTGCTGTCGTAGTCTCTGAATTCTACAACAATTTCTAATACAATTCAAGATTTTGAAATATCAACGTAAGAAAAAAGTAAAACAGGTCATGGTAACAGTAAAGAAATCACCGTTAATAAAGTAACCGTAGGTAAGAAAATGTAAGGTAGCAGTGAAGTAGTTCTGGCACTAATCATACAAATTGGAAAATGGCTTCTTGTTCACCTACTTTTAACCGTTGAGCTCGGACACACGTGCTTAACACGATGTATTATTCTGCGTAGGGAGTTTAAATATATTGTAGGTTACTTTCGTGTTTTTTTGTAATCTCTTTTTCAAGTTGATCAATACCAAATTGGATTTATCAATACCGAAATTGTAAAGAAACATTGCTAAACATCGACAG
>DWDX01004440.1:0-11697 GCA_018245675.1 Agara michaeli | reverse complement strand
TCCCGGGTTGGGTACTGTTGGATTTTTCTAGTCTAGAATTTCTAGCAGTGACTCGGAGTCCGAATGTGTGCCCGGTGGCATGGCAATAGGCTCACCGCCTATTCAATTGTGGTACTTAAACGTAACCGGTGAAATGTCGGGGTGTACTACACTCCTCTGCCTACCCCTTAATGGGATTACAGGCGTGATGTTACGTTTATTAATGAATTAAATCAATAAGCGAGAGCGCGCATTCATCGCGAACAATCGGCATATAACAATAGGCTAGTGAAACCGTTAGGCTCAGCTAGACGGCACTGGCGGGCGATCGATCAGCGTTGGGGCAGGTCGGGTCCGCGGCGCCCACGTGCGCCGGCGGCATATTGAATTATTGGGGATATTTTGATGAATAAAATTTAAATAATCGCACGAGCCGCGAATATTGCAACAGTGATAACTCTGCCACTATTGTAAACCGATATGCATCAAAAGGGGAATGCACACTTCACTTTCAACTTTTATCGTATTATATAATTTAATTGTCGATTTCAATAATTTTCACATAATCATGGCGCGAATTAAATACGATAAAACGTCAGCACATAAAAAAAAGCAAAATTTTACGTATAATTAAAATTGTTGTAAACAAAAGTTTCACGCTGAACGATATTGATTTTGTTTATTTATTACTAAAACGTGAGCGCCTTATAACATCGTGTCACAAAACAGAGCGTGTACATACACGACGAAGACGTTAGAATAAATCATACAATAATTACTAGCGTCCAATAAGAACAGGCCGGTGTACGGTGAAGTTGAAGGCTGACATTCGGCGTACCGAATGCCGCATTGTTAGCCACTTACATTACACTCAAATCATATTCAAATGTTAAGCGGTGAAGTGATAACACGAATCTCGTCTCATACAAACGACTAGTTCGTTAGTATCGTAATTCGGCCGGTACCGAGTGCAATTAAGTTTTCAACATTGAGTCGTATGCGATACAGAAAAAAAAAAACTAGTGCGACTTTGTATATACACAACGTCTGATAAGAAATTAGCGGCATTACGGGGTTATGATAAAAGTGTTAGGATAGGTCACGGCGAAACTGCTCTCGCACACAGAAATCGTCGCTAGGAGCGTGCGGACGGCTATTTTTATTTGGAACGTTACGTGTCAAATTGAAAGCGTTCGTACGCACCACGTCGTCCATCTCCATCCAGTCCATGTCGGCCGCCGTGTCAGGTTGGGCTCGGGTGTCGAGGTGTGCCGGTGAGAGTACCGCGCGTCGCGACGTTCAACACACGAGTGCAGCGTCGTGTCGCGTGTTGCACCGAAAATTCGTTCCCAATTGTCCCCCTCGCCCCGCGTCTCGCGCCGCTCGCAAAATTTTTCGGATCGCGCAACGCCATCTATGGACGATCGGAAGCCCGCCCCCCGCCCCGCCCCCCGCAACCCCCGGCGCGGCCTTGAACTTGACAACACACCGCGGGCGACCCAGTTTTGCGGGCGAGTCCCCGCCCCCGCGTGCCAGTCGCGCGCACTGTCACGGCCGCGTCGCCTGAATGGAGCTCCGTGTGCAGCAGCGTAAGGGGCACTATTGCACGGCGCGGCCGCAACTCTCATTTTCATTGTATAATATTACATCACCGACCCGCGCGAACGTATTTACACCGGCTGATTATCATGCAAGCAAGTACGAGTTGTGGGCCGGCGCTACAGTGAATTGTCCGCGTTGTGCGCATGTCGCATCGTAACCGGAGCGGTGTTGAGACGCATTTTTATGAACGCGGATAGAAGATACCATCAACCTTCGGGCGCATGTGATATCTCACTATTCGCATGCGGTATAATGACATAACGCTATTAGTCTGGTTGATTTCCTGTCGTTTTCGTAAATACAAGTTATCTTTGTTCGGGTGTGTGACTTTGTTGGACGACAAAAAAACTGATTGTTACAGTAGGCACGTAACTACCTGCGTACATTGAAATGTGTCAGTGTAGTACTTGTAAGATTGCCTATTTAATCATTTTACCTATTTAACCATTTTGCCTATTTAATCATTTTGCCTATTTCAGGATTCACGTAATGTATGAAAAGGAATTTAATAAATAGTTATTTCTACGCATCAATTGCAATGTGGTAGTTGGGACAGTGATAGTTGGGACAGTGATAGTTGGGACACGAGAAATATACATACAAGAAGTTTGAGCAGTTCTAGGGCGTACGGACACATCTGGGTATATTTTTTTATTACTTGACAGGCTAGCATTTGGCCACAATTCCGCCTAACAGAGAACAAGCGTCCCGGAACAGAACAATGTAAGCATGATTATAAAAAACTACATACCTTTAATAGGATTTAAAGAGTAGGTTGTATTTATCGGGTCATTGATAACATGAAAAACGCTGCGTCGATGACACATATAGATTTCTTCGACTGACAAGGACTACGAAACATTGAGTTATCAAAATGCCCATTCGCTATAGGTATACTAAAAATAATAATAATAATAATAATATTGAATAAAACTTGCGGCAAAAAGTTTAATCGCGACAAAGTGTCTGTCCGTCTTATCGTGCATTCAATGAACAACCGTGTTTCCTGTGACCTACAACAATCTTCATCTTCACAGAAAATCGCAATGAAGCCATATCGATGAGTCATGTACCGTTACTAAAATATTTGTGAGTAATGAACGGTACGAAAGCTACATTTCATAAAACGCCCAGCAAAATTGAAACACATGAAAACGAACCGGAACACGGGTTTATGTACTTTATTGAAACACGATCGATTAAAATGAGATAAAAATATACACACCAATAGGTGTGAACGGGCCAATGAATGATTTCAATCGAGATAAAAAAAAGCTTAAATTTCGCGCCTCAGTATCTGCTGATTCGAGTGAGTGAAAATTTATCTCTTATACATAAATTTGCAATTATTTTTCATCAAATAACCTGCAACAATGAGCATTTGTTCGTCCCAAGTTCGGGGATTTTGGAGAATTATAAATGGCAACACTGCCACTAATGAGGAATAGGGAAGAAGATAAAATACAAATGAACGGATCAAAGTCAATAGTGTATAAATTACGAATACATTTGAAATACAAATTAATTTTTTATTCACCAATTCCAATAAATTGAATCCATATCGAATCGAATCCATTATTGTTTTCCATGTCCACCGAATATTCATCTGCCGGAGTTGGCGTTGGCCGAGCGTATATTATATATGCTCCATCGTTGTTAAATTAATTAAAAAAAAAATTATAGTAAAATTTAAAAACAATTTAGTAAGTATGTCTTGCAGGTTAATATGTGACAAAATATATACATTTTTCAGTACAATAAAAATAATATTTAAAGTATTGTTAATAATATGCCGAGGTTCGAATAATTCATTATACCCAAAGCTTTACAAATAATTCTCTCCTACATACACATGTGAAAAACCAACTCATATGAGCGCATTTTTATAGATGACATTTAAATTCTAAGCAATAAAATATGACTACGTAAACTGGGAACTTTTCAAGATTAATGATAGGAACGACCCCGGCCGACGTGCTTGCTCCGACCTAGCCCAACGTCCTACCTCAACACGCTCGCACACTAGACAACAACAAATCTGTTGAGCAACGGCGATTTGTAAATATGGTAAACACTTGAAAGACACGGCTATAAATGGAATATTGATTTACGCAACATCGCGTATTCCTTATTCAAAGCGTCAATGTTAAACGTCAAATTAAGGCGGGCGTAGCGTACGAAAATGGCGCCACATTTTTTTTTTTAAACTGCCAACCTGCTGCTGTTGCTGGCCACTTTTTTTATTTATTTATTTCAAACAAATAAAGACAAATAGGATTCAGATTTGCTAGTAATAAGTAGTAACTTATACCTAGTATTACTAAGTAATAAGTAATAATAATAATAAAAATACCATAGTAGTCATAGTTACTTAATTCTTATTCACATGGCAACTAATAATGATATAATAAGAGAAGGAAAAGGGAAGCGGGGAAAATTATTTAGGTTGCATGTTGATTTTAAATAGCTAACCTAAATATATGTTAACTTAATTCTAATCATTAAGTAATTAATAATACTAATAATATTTCTTAAATTTGTACTTCGTACTGTAAGGTATTGTACTAATAATTCAGTAAAAGATTTTAAGGTACCCATATTTGTGCAAATAAACACCTATGTCAATAATATCCATATATTAAAAAATGCACAGTAATTAACGGTACAATAATTCTTATCACATTTATATAGGAATACGTGTATGTAGGAAGGCAGGTAGGAATACCTGTAGGTAATACCTATGTTAAACTTTTACAACTAGTCCCTGGATTTTGCCGGACAAGAACCTAAGATAAGTATGAACCAGAACAAATTTTTAGTAATGAATATTAGTGTGGGTAATCTCGTCCACACCTTAGTTTCACTTTTGGACACGGTGTTCCTCTTCCTCTCAAAAGATTAAGGAAGATACATAATTGGTGCATACAAGGAACAAGAAGGGAGGTGTCCATATTGACTGCTGTATTTATATAACGCAGTCGAAACCATAGACAAAAGTTGATTACACACAGAACAGACTATATTCTAAATATCAAGCTAATAATTTATTTTAAATTTATTTCTAAACATCCATCTATGTACTGAGTAATATTATACACAGTATGGATTTAATATTTTTTGAACTATGAAAACATTTACCTTCTGAAATCTCAACATAAAGCCACTATTTCACTGATGATGAAAAAATGTTTCCAACACTTTCAATCTACACATTTTACATAACTATTTCCATATTAAAATTCCAATTAATGAAATACACCATTTACAGATTATAACAGTGAACAACAGACTTGTATCGATTCGTATAAAGTTGTACTATAAATAGTTACAATACAGGTCACATTGAGGAAATTAAGAAACGATACATCGGTTTCCATATATAAAGATGAATATGCATCTCTTAAGGACCGGTAGTGCCATCTTTTGGTCAGATTGCAAAATACATGTAGGCACACTACACCGCATATGTAACAAACTTATCATGCAATTGTTTTATTTAAAATTAATAGAAATTGGTAATATCACAGTTAAATAAGTTAAAAAAATAGGTAAACTTTAATGGTACAAGACATAAAGGATAAAGCAGTAAGTGAACTGTATTGACAGCTCATTTTTTAAGGTAATTTTGTTCCATATTAATGAATATGGTAAGCAGATATATTAAAACAGTTTGTTTTAGATCAACATTCGTTGCAGTATGTGTAGTTCTTAAATGTGCATATTTATGAGATTCATATTGATTTTTGAGTGGCATTTAAAGTCCTAGTAGCACAATTTTTTTAGCATCAAATGCTAAAAGTACTCCATGCAATATTCCATTCCGTTATATCACAATATGTTCATACCAACATTAAAGTAATACTATAACTTAACGTTCCAATGTGAAAATGTATGACAGTGAGTTACTATAAGTTTTAAATTTAGAACAATAAGTGTGGTCAAGAAATAAAAATATCTAACTTACCACATGTCAGCCAAATTTGATCGCCTCGTCAAGTTCTCTACTGGTACACATCTTGAACAGTGGTTTACAAAATTACTTCAAATCGATAGTCTGACCTGAAAATAAGGAATCTCAGCATAAATGAAAAGATCTTTATTAATAAACGTAATTTTAATATTAACATAGAAAAAAATAGACGCCAAAGTATAAATTTCATAACAAAATTCATCCTCAATGTAAACTTTCTCAGGAGATTATGAAACGTTAACTATCTAACAACAACCCTATGTCCTTCATTGCAATGATTACATATTTTATTTGGCATTTTATATGTCAAAGATCTTATGTACTTGTATTTTGTTCTTGGCATGTCTGTAATAAGAATGTAAAGCCGCTCACTTTGCAGTTTCATACATTTCCATTTCTGATTAACGCACGGCGGATACTTCAACTTTTTGATATTACTAATATTCATTGCCATTCATTGTGTTACATGCAATTTTATTTAATATTCAGCAAGAATTTCAGCTGCCTTATATCCTGATGGTGGTGTAGTTTATGTTGTAGCGTGCATTGATTTGAGATTGCCTATTCTCTAATTGTAAATGCAAAATAAAGAAATGTCCATATGATAAAGGGAATAAGAGAGAGAGAGAAAAGAAGGAAGGTGGAAGTTTGTCAAGACCGCAGGCAGGTGATGTCCTTATACCCGTATGCAAATTATTAGTAGGTCCATGCAAATTTAAAACAACGAATTGGAACTATGCACAGTATTTTTACAAATGCAAGTTTATAAAAACCACTGATCGATTTATGGCGTGTTATTTAGCAGCGACAGTATAGTGATTTAGTAGTCTATAAAGAAAGGTACTGAAGTTTGAATCCCGGGCGTGCGATACAAACTTAATTCAAGTGCATTTTGAAATCAAATTATCATATGCTATAATGTTGAAGGAAAATATTGCGAGGAAACTCACAAACTTGAGAGCTTATGTTTTACAATGTATGTGAAGTCTGACCATTTTATTTTGAGTATTTTATCATTACATGTTACTGATTCATAGAGAAGTGTGTAACAGTGATGCAATGATGGCCGCCTAATTAGAATTAACTTGCTCATTTGTGTTGTAACACAAATGTTTAGTCACTAATAGTCACAGCTGTCATCACAATTTTTTTAACACGTTAACTGACAAACAGGCGGACGGGCCATCTGATGGTAAGTGGTCACTGTCAGCAATGCGTCGTCAGCAGTGAAGGTCTCTATTAACAAATGTTTAAAACCTAAATCTCTCACCGCCCATCGTTCCATTGCATATGGTAATTTTTAATGTTGAGATTTGTCACTGTCTACTTATTTTGTAAGCTATTACAATGATATATGTATTGTTAAAGTTTAGTAACTTAAACATAGAAATGAGGAATAATAACCCAATTTGCTCTTCAAATTACTCTAGGTAACTTGCATTCAATGAAATGAGTCAACCAAGCTCACACACCCATTCCAATATGTAATGGACTGTTTTAAATATGTCAGTATGTCAAACTATTTACATATTATGTAGTATCTATGTAAGTGTACTTAGGTATGTAATAAAAAGGTGTATACTCCTAATAACATATACTTCATAGTAATAATGACCATAATGAACAATTTTTTTTTATGGAGTCTATTGTTTATGGAGTTTATTAGAATCACAGGTCGGGATTTTTTTAATTACGTTCGAATACTACGGGTAATACTATTCCTCCTTAGAATGGTACCATTCCAAGAGCGCGGAGACGTATAGTTTTGAAGAAAATCGAACATTATCGGCAGCGGCCGTCGAGCGCTGCACGCAAAATAAATAGTAATATAGATAATCTGGCCTATGATATAGCACACTTGCCTTACAAATGCTTATTCAATCTTTCGAAAAGTGTCAGGGTGTACTTTTCGCGGAACTCTCGAGCGTACACACATTTGTGTGGTAGCGAGTTTAACTTACAATATACGATAATTATTTTTAATGTGTTATGTTAGTTTGTGCTAGATTAAAAGTTATCTAGTAAATAGACATAGAAGTGTATTAGGAAAATAGCCGATAGGAAGCAATGCAAGAGACAGATACAAAGTTGACTATTATGTAAACATACGTGTTAATTGTGAGATACATACAGCTTGGTAAACTTACTTTCATAGATCATACGATAAACTTCAGATTTACTTTACACGAACTAATTATAAGTACTTCGCAATCAATTAATACTATGAGTTTCTTCGATAAATATTGGGTATCTGTCAAACTCTCTTCATACGAATTCTAGAATATACATCAAAGTTAAAACTCTTGCACTAAGTTATGAAAATAAACTTCAACCTTTTGAAATATACCAAAGTAACGTTCTGACAAAAATAAACAAGTCGAGTATTATTAAAAAAGAATTGAGGATTTTTCCAAATTCCAAAATTATGCAAGGTTATAAAAATGACACTTGACGTATTTTTTTGTGAAACTGCAGCTATCTATATGACGTTACTCTTTGCCGTTCGTTGCATATAGTCAGAGATAATAGTTTTGTTTTATTATCAGGATATTAGGAAACATATATTCAATTGTTAAATTACATTATACAGCATATTGTACAGTTTATTAATTTTTTTTTTACTTCTTGATAATATTTTAACCCATTTTATGCATCGTTTTCCTAAATTCTTCATAAACAAATTTTGTTATTATTTTACAAATATGAACCAAGTATATTATATAATCTCGAAACAGTTCTTTCTTTCTAATATGTGTAAGGATAAGTGATCTCTGATTGAATAAAAAATTGATATTTAATTTTGCCTTCAATATTATTATTTCTGGCACTATTTATTTTTTATTTCTGTCAGATTTTGTTCTTTAAATAACAATATAATAGCTATGTTTATTTGGGCATTCCATTACACAAAATCTTAAAAAAAGAACAATATAGTAATATATCATTTTGTAAATAAAAGAATTATATAATTTTACCTTTAGTTAAAAATTTGAACTAAGATGTTTCTTAGCATTAAATTACTAAAATATTGAAAGGAAACCTCATGAATTTGCTATTATTAGAATGGCAATGGCAACATAATGTCAACCTCTTTCTTGAAACGCCGACGTTTCCCGTTTCGGGCCAACTCATCGGTCTTTTTGACACGGAATGTTTGTTTTCAGTTCAAGAAGTTATGAATTCTGACTTATTTATTATACCATAATACGGACTAAAACATAATAAAACATGGAGGTGTACTATCTCGGTATAATTTTGAGTGTATTATGGCATGGGTGCAATGCAATAATGTGGAGAATGGCACCGAACACCCAGAAGTGTTTGAAGGAGGAACTATTCGTCAATGTGTTAGTAGCTGGCGAGTATGATGTTACAGAAGCCGCCGGACAGAAAGTCAACTATGTTGTAAGTATACCACTGCAATTCTCGCGAGTCCCAACACTTTGTGTCTTGGTTATTAATAAGCAGCCGTCCACATTTCCCGCCCGTTCTAAACATGAAACCCGAATTAATTTTTGCTAACTAATTAGTATCACTACAACTTTGAAACGTTAGTACAATTTGACTAAATATCGTTTAGTAATTCTACCATGTCACACAGTTTATCTTGGAACCAATGGCATCCATAATTACCAACTACGAACAACTGCCCTTTCATTGTATTCAATTAGTATTAAGTCTAAAGTTAGTCTAAATCTGCAATCTGCCAGAATCACACAGTCAGATTTCAGTACTAAATTTTACGTGCTAACAATTTTCACACACTCTAATAATTGTTGTATCCTCTTATCCTAGTATGGTAAAATTTACTATTGTTATTATTATTACACCATCACGCCAGGTCCATAAAAGGGTAGACAGAGAGTACAGACTCCTAAATATCTCTTTCTTTACACACCTGATATGTGTCTTCTACATTTATCACTCTTCACACATACACACCGATTTGGAAACTAATGATCATCCTGTCAAGCACTATCTGAGCTATGTGGAAATGTTAGTCTCCTTGGGCACCTATCAACATTTAAATTGCTTCTAATACAAACCAGTTTTGCATGGGTTCTATCTAATTGCTCTGAATTGACAGGTCCGCGATTCAAAGGGTCATATATTAGCACAGAAAGAGGATATAAGTAAAGGAAAATTCACATTTGTCACCGAAACGTATGACACATTTGAAGTGTGCTTCATATCAAAAGTACCTCCAGGTAATACGACTAGTGTTAATTATTCCCTTTATTTCATATTTTAAATAATTTTGATGTACTATAAATATGTCTAAATGTATTTATTATAACTTTGAAGTTGTTCGATAAGTATGTAATGGTATATTATGTGTATCTGGAAAGAATGCTTTGGATAATTTGTTTAATTCCATGAAATATGGTATAAACAGTCAAAAAGCATCTCTAAGTGAGGTATACATAATATAAAACTGCTTACATTGCTAAAATTCAAATATACTTTAATACCATGTGTTAAAGTTGGTAGTGCTATGGAGGTTAGTTTGAAAAGTTATGATGAACAACATTGTATCACAGTCGTTTTTAATGATTCGGAAAGTGTATGCTGTTGTAAGGAGATATAAT
The DNA here is from genome assembly GCA_018245675.1 of Agara michaeli. Classification (NCBI taxonomy): domain Eukaryota; kingdom Metazoa; phylum Arthropoda; class Insecta; order Lepidoptera; family Hesperiidae; genus Agara; species Agara michaeli. The sequence continues at coordinate 1,557 of DWDX01004440.1, read as the reverse complement.
ATTCAAATAATTTTTTTACAGAACGCCGAGGTGTCTCTCAAGATATTATGCTAGACATTAAAATTGGAATAGAAGCAAAGAATTATGAAGGGGTAAGTTTACCATTCTTTACTGAGTATTTATCAAACATATGAATAATTTTGATTTTTGCATTATAGAAGGTAATATTTGAGACTTTGTACAAATTAAAATTTATTTTGTTTCTAATGTTTAGAGTTACGTCAATGAAATTTTATTTCATCGATTTAAATCATCAGAATCACAATACAGGCACTGATTTGTAAAATCAATTAGATTGGACGATGTATGCTTATTATCTATTTTATTTTTCTGTATGCCAACATTCTAATGTTTATATTATGTATTGTTTATCGGTGGCCTTGCTATCGCATACTGCAATCTTCAGAACACTTGGGTAAATGCCTGGTTTGACTACTCTAACATGGGACTCGATACTAATAACTGTAGAGTGATGTCAAAAAATATATATTGTTGTTCTTACATTGCAACAATTTGTGACTAAGTCCCCCCCCCCCCCCCTCTCTCAATAAGTCTTTGGAGTCCAAAGCATATAATTACATTACAATTATGTAAATGTGTTACTAGACTAATGTTTGACGCCGTTAACTATTTCTAAAATGTTTTTGAGTTTTTTATTCTATTCATAACACACTAAAACTGTCCTATTACTGGCATGTTTAAAATGTACTGAATATATTCCACATATTTCACTCTGCATACTGAAGTGTTTGCTTGCAAAATGTATTTGGTTTTTTTTTAGTGTGAAACATTTCAATTTCAGTCGCAAGCGTAGCCTTCATTCTTGTGTCGCATATAAACTAGATATTAGTAATGGACAGATACTGATAGTATTTGAATACACTGTATTGTTTAAGGGAACCTATACACCTTATGTGTCAATTCTATCAATATTAAACAACCTGTTCCTAACAATGGAACAAAGATTATTGAAAAAATATACGTTTTTAAAGACTGGCAGTTTTTGCATATGCTTAGGTGGCTGGCTTCAGCCGTTTGCTGTATTTTTTTATCATTAGACAGTATAGCATTTTACCCAATCTCGCCTGATGGAATGCTGCAGCCGACCATGTGACATTTACCACCTATTATCTACCTCGATATATAATTATCAGTAATCATACTTTTGACAACAGATTGGCGAAGCGGCAAAGTTAAAGCCCATGGAACTAGAACTGAAGAGATTAGAAGATCTCTCTGAAGCTATCGTCCAAGACTTCACGATGATGAGGAAGCGAGAGGAAGAGATGAGAGACACTAATGGTAAATGTATATTTAAAAAATGCTATAAATCCCCGTCATATTACAATCAAGCTACAGCCTTTTATGCCTACTATTGATTGGCAGCAATTGGCACATCGTCATAACACTGTAATATCTTTGTTAAGCCATTAATCCCACATATGGTTTCTCGTTATAAAACACTAGCTTTTGCCAGCGACTTCGTCCGCAAAAGGTAGTAATTAATATAGCCTATATTGATCAGTGATAATGTAGCATTCAAATGGTGAAAGAATT
>DWDX01004439.1:0-11698 GCA_018245675.1 Agara michaeli | reverse complement strand
CTGCTCCACTCCTATTAGTCGTAGCGTGATGTTATATAGCCTATAGCCTTCCTCAATAAATGGACTATTCAACACAACAATATTTTTCAATTTGAACCCGTAGTTCCTGAGATTAGCGCGTTCAAACAAACAAACAAATAAACTCTGCAACTTTATAATATTAGTATAGATTTTATATTTACCGATCGATATTCGATTAAGCCAGTGAATGACTCTCGAAAAGTCAGCTCCCCGACAATAAAGGGTCTCGTGACCTGGTTGTGTAATATAAAGGACTAGCTTTTGCCCGCGACTTCGGCCCGCGCCCGCCCCCGCAATTCCCTTTGGAAGTAGAATTTCGTAAAATGTGTGTTTATACATATAAACCTTCCACTTGAATCACTCTATCTATTTTGAAACGCCGCATCACAATCCGTTGCGTAGTTTTAAAGATCTAAGCATACATAGGGATGTATGCTTAGATCTTTAAAACTACGCAACGGATTTTTATGCGGTTTTTTTTAATGGATAGAGTGATTCTAGTGGAAGGTTTATATGTATAATAACATCCATTATATAGCAGAGAAATACTGTTATTTTTTTAAGGTTTCTGACGTGATGTCGTAAATAATTACATTTCTTGCGGCGGGGGCGGGACGAAGTCGCGGGCAGAAGCTGGTTGGTAATATATGCATTTTCAATTTGGAACCTACTAAACATGAACATGCCGGGCAAAACCGCGAGGCATGGCTGGCGATTAGCATGGCAGCCAACCAACTCGCAGCGTGCCGGTGAAAGCGCGTGACATAACTGTTATCTATTACGTGTAGTGCGACCGAGATTCTCGACACTGGCACGCTGGACTGTACGCAATTTTACGTCTTTAATAAATTGCATGTAATCATTTATTAGTGTAATGTTGACACCTTGGCTGGTCGACGTAGTGTTTTAATGCTACTAAGCTGCCTCTTAACACTCCATGTAATAATAATAGCCCAAAGGGAACAAAACGGATGAATGATGACTGCAAAATGTATGACTTTTATTAACTGTAATGTATTAACCTTATAATGAGTATAACAATTTCAATGCAATGAAAAATATGTATGATTTCTCTTTGAGAATATTTTCGTTCGTGCCGTAAGATTGTTTTATTTTGAATATAATATATATACTAGCTGTGGCCGCGACTTCGTCCGCGTTTGAATTTAAGTAAAATCTAAGAAGATTTATACAAATTATCATTCCCTATTTTATCCCCTTAGGGGTGTAATTTATCAAAATCCTTTCTTAGGGGATGCCTATGTCATATTAGCTTTAAGCATGCAAAGTCTCAGCCCGATCGGTTTAAAATTGACAAAGTTTCATACAAACTTCACCCTCCCATTTCACCCCGTCAGGGGTTGAATTTCATAAAATCTAGTCTTAGTGAGCATTTACGTCCTTAAAAGAACCCGCATGCAAAATTTGAAACTCCTAGCACTTGTAGTTTCTGAGTAGGGGTGGAATATATCAAAATCCATTCTTAGCGGATGCCTACGTCATAACATCTACCTGCATGCCAAATTTCAGCGAGATCCGTCCAGTGGTTTGGGCTGTGCGTTGATAGATCACTATGTCAGTCAGTCAGTCAATCAGTCACCTTTGAGTTATATATCTTTAGATTGTACCGGTGATATCGGTTGCGAGCAATATCGAAATAATTCCCAACAATTTAGTATCTCATCTTCCGATGTTTTGTCCCTCCCTCTCACAATGGCATAGCATACATAACACCACCGATGCGTACGTGTTTCGTCCAGAAACGGAGCGTGCTCAGGGTGAAAGCTTCCACAACGGTTAGTTGCAACTTGAAAAAAAGAGCCATTTAAAAATTAAAACGAAATACACAGTCATATGTCTTGTAATATTGTAAAATTAAAACATAATATGTTTACAACAAATTCTAACAGATTTTCCAATTCAGTTTTCGTTCTGCATGCATTACTTATTTTTATCACATTTATATGATACAACGGAAACTATTGAAACTGAAGGGTCGCTACATATGTTTACAACTATAATATGTTTACAATATGTTTATTTAGGAGTCGAGTATCCGAAACCGGCGTGTATGCATGAAGAGAGTGATGAATGTGGACGAGGCGCGTCAGGTTTGCAAGGACAGAGATATTTGGCACTCGGTGCTTTCTGCCCACCCCGTTAGGGACCTGGCGTGACGGTATGATGTTGTTGTTGTTGTTGTTGCTATTTCAAATCCGAGGAATCCAAAGAGCTGTATCTGCATTCGAGTGGTCTTAACCAACGTGACAGAATATACTTGTAACACATCGAAATGAGGGCGTCATTTAAATAGACCTAGATTTGAAAACCGTTATATTTAATTTCTACATACTGTATGTACTATATAGTTATTATAATAGATTGAAGCAGCAATAGAATTGAAAGATGAGCTCAATTATTTATAATTTACAAGCATTTTGCCATTACCCGTTCCCCGATAAATAATTTTCAAACACTAAATCTCTGAATTTAGCTGTCGGTATAAAAATTATATTTGCCATATTGCATATAACTATCGTGACGTGCGTAATTATTTTCAATTTAATATCGCATTAACGTTATTAATGGTGAGTTTATTTTCGATTTCATGTAAAAACGTTAATTTATTATAGCATCAATTTTAACAAAATTTAGACAAGCCTTATTAAGAGACCGTCCCATCAATTGAAGATTAATTGCTTCCAAAGCCCGATTACAAAGTAAATTACTATTTATTTCCTAACTCTCATTAAAAAAATATTTTATACTAGCTTTTGCTCGCGACTTCGTCCCGTCCCCCGCCCCCGCGATCCCCTTTCGAGGTAGAATTTCGTAAAATGTGTTTTCAGTTCAGCTCAACGTACTTACCAAAAAAGATATTCCTACCAATTTACAGGAACATCGAAGCTGTAGTTTGGATATATCAATTTTCCATGGCTTAGGCACCCGCAATCCTCTTTGGGGGTAGGATTTCATAAAAGCCGTTAGCTGATTTCTATTTAGCGAAAGAAATATTCCTGCCAAAGTCTCTACCTTATATGTAGTGCCAGAGATATAGTGATGAGTCTCTATATACATAGAAAACCTCTTAGATACATATATAAATTTAAAAAATTCTAACCGCTAACAAAAAAGTTTTGATATAAATAAATTGTTGAAATTTTGCAGATGCATGCAAAATGATTTATGCATATGCAGATGTAGCTGATTGCCTGAGGCTAAGTTTTTGGCACGAACCATATTTAATTCGGTGCACCTTTTCAAACTACATATGCGACTGGTTCTCAAGCATGAAAGTCAAGCTAGGGTCGATTGCACTTAGAAATTTGAAAATAAATTTCAAGGGTGACACTCAAAGAAGATTATAAAATATTGAACGGGATAGCAGAGCAAGAATAGTGACGATAAATGAAAAGTATGTAAAGTAGAAATAAATCTTCGCTAAGAACCTAAAAATGTTAGTCTCGTTTCAGGCAATTGATCAGAACGAGGTGTCTAAATTGTAACTTTACTGAATGCAAATTGGACTTATTGGACGGATCCGTGACACATAGCAACTTGCTCGCTCGAACCCGTTTGGGATACGTACTCGTTGAAACATTTCTGTATGGGATTAGCAAGCGGCAGATGCTCTCGGACGAATTAATTTCTAATGCGCATACGAATGCTTTCATCAGCATCGTATTTATATTTGGGCAATGCAGAAGGCGACCGAAATAACTTAGAACCTTCTTTCGACCAGATTTAAGCTACAGTACATTCTGTTACTTATTTAAATTAAGTGTATTTTGCTATAGATTGTGAATTTGGCTTGACTGGCCTCGTGGTCGAGTGGTTAGAGACCCTGACTGCGAAACCGGAGGTCGTGAGTTCGATTCTCACGCAGGACAAACGTTTGTGTGATGAGGACATTTGACTATTCTGTGTCAGGTCGTAATAAAAATATCTATATAAGTAATATATCGTATGTATATATGTATGTTTATCAGCTGTTCATTTACCATAACACATGCATTAAATTGCCTAATTTGGAATCGAATAGCCGTGTGTGTAATTGTCCCTAGATATTATTATAATTATTATATTAATTATGGTTTGCAAGGACAGCGATATTTGGCACTCGGTGCTTTCTGCCTACCCCGTTAGGGACCTGGCGTGACGGTATATTAATTTACTTTGTAACTGAGGAAACGAGATATAGCGACAGTCCCTCTGTAATTAACTGTATTTGTTTGATATTATTCACTATTAAAAGCCGTAACTGCTTATTTTTTTTAATCTTCAGCGTAATTGTTGTCGAATTCGTGTACACTTCAGATTTAGAACTTTCGATATGAACAAACATTATTCAAAGCGTATAAGCTTGTCATTGAACGCGCATTTATTCATCGCATGCAGAAAGATATGTTGCACTCGGCCATAAATTAACAGAACAGCGGTTAACAAGTACGGCCACAACGGTACCCTTTACTAAAATGTAAATTATGGAACTATCACATTTAGAACGGTGCGCCGTGTCCTTTGCTGTCGGCAGGGCTCGCTCCACATTCATTATTAGCAGTCAGACGAAAAATAGATGCACGATTCATTTCCAATACTTTCGTTAATTTAACGAGAATCGATATAGCAAAGTCGATAATGAAAATTCGCTTTATGGGCGGTTATTATTTCAACGTGCCACGAGACAAAATAAAATCTAATCAAAAATGATAATCAACGGAGGATTACCTCGGTTGCCACAAAATTCACGCTCAGCATTGGGAAATAGAAATGTTTGAAGCTTTACTAGAACTACAAAATTAACTAAAACTAAACTAACATTAATGGCTACGAAACTGTCTGGTCGAGTCACCGTAACGACGGATCAAACTACACTGGAAATAATACTTATTGAATTGTGTTGTATAGAGATCTTCGGTTCAATACGTATCGGTGACCACTTCAAACAACTGCCTCGTAATGAGCCGAGAGCCGTCCATATAAGGTGTTCGTTTGTACTGCGCACAGTAATCGCCTTAGCCCGATATCTGAATCAGATCGCTCTGTCGCTAACGACGTTCTAAGCAACATTTGTTGCATCAATATATAGGTTTTTCTTTTGCTCGACTAAGGTCGCTGCCTGATTTATAATCTTTAGATATTTATGTTCAGTGGAAAATAAACTTTTTTTGAGTTTGGCTGTATCACTTATAACTCTTCCGCTGATTCTCGGAATTTCGATTTTTCATATTGTTCGTGAGCTTAAGAATCGAGACAGAAATCTTTGTAACAACATCACGCATCATTTCTACAATAACAAGTCATGCTGTATTCGTAAAATTTGAAACAGCGATTTCCGAGTAAAAGAACCATAAAACATTTGGCCGCGCAACAAGTGTCATTCTACCTTTGTTTTTACATACGTGGCCTTATCATTCCCAATCTTGATGACAGTATGAGTAATAGACAATTTGAAGTTCCCTCGAAAATATTGTTCCAAGTGTAACTCGAAGAGCGGGTTGATGCAGCGAACGGAAATGAACTTTAGGTAATTGACATAGAAGATATTGAGGGAGAAGAGGTAAAGTTGTGGTTCATATGTGAAAATACACCTGCGCTCTCGCCTATCGCGATACCGTGAAGCACGTCGCGAGCTTCGACCGCCCCGCTTTATCTCGCAGACGCTACATTTAATGGTGCCCCTAACTGTTGGACCACATGAGTGTGCACGAAGGGGCCTAATAACTGGAGTATGGGGAACGGCTTTGCCCGATTGGGATTTTGTTGTTAACAAGTACAAAACAGGCAGACTGACTGATGAATGAAGTACTTTGTGCATTGGGAAATTTAACATGGTCTTCCTGAATAGAAACATGATGTTGGCAAATACTGTTCTATGTTTCTCAACCATATGGTGCACAATAGTTAAATCCCGTCTAAATGTTACAATAAATTAATTTAAATTTAAATTTTTATTAATGGTGATCTTTTTCACTTGGGCTATTTAATGATACACTAATGATCGGAGCAACAAAGTAGTCCCAACTCTCACAAACATTCGACAATGGCAACGCTTTATTGTTACGAAATGATAAATCGATACACTTAATCACTCATTCAGAACAAGACGATATTGGTGTAGCGGCATCGTACCACGAGGCGTGCACGTAACACGTCCGCCACCCACCAAACGGTCATGTACAGAAGACGGCCGTTGGAAAACTTTGACACGTTACACGAGCCATCAATACGGACGCGGTTACAACACCACTAAATGTTAACTATCAATTATATTCGTTTAATGAAATAATAGCAGCGGAATCTCACGACTCAGCGCTATACCGCATATGACGAATATACTCGTGCGCGCTTGTTAATATTGTACATTTACTCTGTCCCGAGCACGTTGCTCTTGTTCCGTAATCGTCCATGGATTTGAAACAACTATATCATCTTACTGTGATTTAGTGCTTTCCATAATATTCTAGTATTCGATATGTCGTGAAGAATATTAGATTGTTTTTCTCTGATTCATTTAAGTGTCAGAGTAGAACACAACGATTTACTCTTATATCGGGTGGACAATGGTGATAAATTTATTATAGTTTGAATTAAATAAGATCCGAGTAAAGGTTTCTCAGAGATATCGCATTGCATAACTAACATTTCACACAAGATGCTTCTCGTAATGCTTGCTTGACTGAACGCCAAATTTGATTGCGCTCCGATATGGTAATAATCAACCATCGCACATTCTATATTATCAAATCATTTACACTGCCTGTGGCTTCATTGTTTAACGTCGTCTCCATTCAGAGAGTCATTAATTAAAATTTGTATAGTCTGTTGAGACAATAACATATAACTGGTATTTCTGGGTCTTGTGAGGGTCCATTAATCCGTTACACGAGTACGTATTGTTCGCTTTTGCATCCGCTAAGGCTCTCCTAATGAGTAGTGTGCCTTGTTTACCTACTTTCCCTGCTCGTGCATCACGCAATACGCACAAGAAGTTACCAGCAGCAGAACAATGGTGTGTCTGATTTGCAAGTGCCTAACGTAGGGTCTCACGCGTTACACTTTCGATTTTAAAAGGTATCTCACCGGTTGGTTATTGCATAATTGGATAATTACGTATCAATTGCTACTATATTACGCTACATTGAGACGTCTTATTTGTTTAGTGTTAACTTCATAAGTCGTCATGAAAAATTCTATTTATGAAATCGGATTAAATTTTACTTTAAAATCTTTACTTTTTAATGTCTCGTAGTGTGTCCAATGTGCGTTCTTTGTTACAAACTCTTGCATTACAGTTAATTTGGATGGATTATTCCCTTATTGCATCACATTTATTTTATTAAGTCTACACTGTTCAGATTGTACTTTGTATTAAGTGGGCGTAGAAATTTGATTAATGTCTTCCATTACCGCCTTGAAAAGAGCTTACTTCATAAAGCTCATAGCGAATCTTATTTACTATTTGCATAGGGTTGGATCTTGAAAGTTTAATCACAAAATTGAACGTATTGATGTTACCATTATTTCACTCGGGGTAAATATTATCTTGTTCATATTCATATCGATATAGACATCGGCTGTCTTCGCTTTATCCTGACTTGTAGTCTTATGTATTGCTTAGCATCTAACTTTATATGTATAAACAGTTACCGTTTCGATAATAAAGAGTGATATTATAAAATCTATTACTAACTCTTCGTAGCACGATTACCGAGTCGACGGTTACGTGACCGGTACAGATTGTCTGGAGCGTATCTGGCCGGCGACAAAAAACAAACTCATTTAAAATTTGGATTACAGCTCTGCGAGCGTGACGAAACGCCTTATACTGTTTACACAGTCCCATCGTTTATTTACGCACGTTCTGTGAAAATTCTTGGATCACAATACTTTCGGTGTCCCTTTATAACAGACATATAGGAGGCTCATCTTCAAAGACAAATACGTTTATTTGCACAAATATGGGTACATGTAAAGATGTTACAGGATTATTAGTTCAAGCCACGTTTTGCCATTTACGGCGTACAAAATTAAGAAATGGAAGTATAAGTACAAATTAATTATTATTGCAAAATCTTGGTGTTCGAGATAAGTTACTAATGCAAACAAGTACAATAGCGTTTCTGCATCACCGTCGTAGACCTGTTTTAGACGTTAGACAATGCGAAAATATGCCGCTAGTAGAAGTAAATGAGGACGAAAGTACTGTAGGCTGTTGTAGCAAGACTTTAAATTTCCATCCGGGTCGTCCACATGAAAAAAGCTTTTAATTGAAATTCTGCGGGCACACGTTGCGTTCGCCTATAGCCGCCGACGGCGATTACTCACTAGTGATTTAACGCAGCGATCGGTCGCAATAACAAACAATACCAATCACTTCAGTTCAACAACTATAATTTTCAATTAGTTGGCCGACGTCAGATCTCAAAGGAGTTATGTCAACGTGCCCAATGCGATGGGGGGGATACGTAGCTGAAAGTAATTTAGCGCCGTGTCTATATTCTTGTCAAATTAACAATTTTAGTAATACTTTCAAACCCTCGGGCGATTCGTCGCTTCAATGAGTTGCCAGCATATTAATAGTCTGATTATTAAAACGATGTAATACACCTTTTATATTTCCAGATACTTTTGCAAAGGTATTGCATTATCCGTAAATATGTATGCGAACAATATTATTACAATTATCCCATATTTCCAATTTTCCTAGAAATATCGACTTTCACAAAGTTACCACCAATCGAAGATAGAAACTTTCATCTGTAGCGAGCAAGTAATCTGGGGGGAAATTAACGAAACCATGAAAAGTGTTGTCAATTAACATCGTAAAAGAAGAGAGGATGCAGTCAAGTGAAACATTGTAAGTGACGAAGGGTCTAACGAATGTATGGCGTGACGTTTAGTGGTACTTAACGCGGGTGCCGTTAAATGAAAACATCAGAATGCGTCGCAGTCGCTTAATATTACCAATTACGGTCTGTTGTTGTTAATAATACAGACCGACCGAATGAAACGCCCGTTCACCTAATAGATTACATCTCTACGTCTTTATACTAGAGAAAAAATATTGTGGGATTCGTTGAATTTGAAAATGGTCAAGGATTTTAAATTGCATAGTAAGTCATGATGATGCTTCTTCGCTATCGGTTATTTCTTCTATCGCACAATCTTCGCAATAATTACTATGCATTTGTAATTCGGACATAATTTCTGTTTCGCCCTCACAAGCGCACGCCAATTGTGAAGCTGGTACGCTGACCCCTCATAAACATGGCAACATATTGTTCGGAGATCTGACTGCTCTTTCAACCTGTTATTACTGGTAATGCCTTTACATACGCCGAACGGCACGACACGCCCAGCCTTGATCGATGGACAGGGTCAACGGCTCTACGCAACACCCTAAATGCTTTCGGATAATCGTTGAAATTTGAATCTTCCTTTTCAACCTATGACATTGCCGATAACGTAACGCGCGTTGACTTCGTATTGTTTGTTGTTTACGATTTCTATGGTATAGACAATTTTATTATAGATATCTATTGCTATCTCATTCTTATCTTAATAACATTCGATGAATAGCTATTCTTAATGTCTTCGCACCTAAATTTTACTTTTTAATCTAACTTTCTCAAGACAACAGGATATGAACGGTGTCTCGACTTCCTCTATAGTTGGCGTCGTGTCAACGGTGCAGTAACACGCGTGTCGTGAGGCTTTTTGGGTGCTCTAGAATTAAGTTAACCGTTGACGCAACGAAATGGATGGCTTTGGACCAGATTTTAATGTTTCGCAGTATTTATATACTAACGAAACCGTACCACAGACCGAATCATAGTGAAGACGAATTGACTTCAGCAAATACCTAAACGAATAGAATCGTCGAGTTGTTAACAAATTTGAACTTTAAAAACGCTAGCGGCATAACGCTTTTTGGCTTAACGCGGGTCGTTCCATTTGAAATCGATTTATTCAAAGCGGACTGTTACTAAGTAAACACTCGGCGATGAAGCCTCGAATCGATTCCGACGAATGTTTATTTAAAATGAAAAAAAAATAATCTTCATGCTTTTTTGGTCAAGTTCATCTAAGTCCATTGATCTGGTCTCCTCGACCGGCGACGCTGACGTCGAGTTATGTCAATAGCAACATAATTTCACGGCTTGGATTTATACAAATGTTGTTGTTTGCTTTACGAACAGAAACGAACGTGTCGGCGTTTGTCCGAGTTGTGTTCTCGATCGCGCGCACAATCGATTAGTTAGTGATATTATAATCGATATGCAATTATTATTCTGTGCCCGTTAAAGTACTGCGTGCGTGCCGTTATTTAAATCACACACACGTCATTGTGCACTATGTGTATTTGCTATAATGTACATTCTAATGTTAACGTTTAATGTATTGCGTTGGCTGAAGCAACGGAAAGCGGCTACTGCTTTACACGATCCATTACTTGTTCGCGATTTATGTACGCCGTAACTGGACTAATAAAGTTTGGTTTGTAAAACTGTACCGTTTCAATTCCACGTTAAGCGGCTACGTGATTTATTGTTTTAAGGCTTCAATAATTTCTATTGCCTCGTTACTCGATTACGTCGCCGGTTGCGACATTTACGTCGATCGCGTGTTTTTTACGTGATAAATTTTCTAACGTAACATCACGCCTGTAATCCCCTAAGCGGTAGGCAGAGGAGTGCAGTACACCCCCACAATTCACCAGTTACGTTTAAGTCCCACAATGGAATAAGTGGTGAGCCTATTGCCATGCACCGGGCACACATCCAGACTCTGAGTCACTGAGTACCCAACCCGAGATTTGAACCCAGGACCTCCCGATCGGCAGTTGCGCTAGCAACCGCCCGACCAACGAGGCAGTCTATTAGACTAATTTTATAATATTTATTAATGAAAACAAACATAGTACGTACTAAATATGCAGAGAATTTATTCGAGCGGACGCGTTGACCGTGTCGTAAGGCGAGGCGATTGCAAGACAGCAATTTATTCGCTTCGCATATAAAACACAAAATGTCTTTAGCCCCCGGGCCGTTCATATCGCACATGCGGTCACATTCTTCTCTGGCTACCCGCGCGCAAAAAAGAGAAATAGCCATTCGCCCCGCGGCTGCGGTCGCGAACGGACGTCCCCTGTCGCTCGGCCGGGAATATTTAGTGCAGCCAGCTGCTGCATTGTGATTTAACAATGTATGAATATTTTAAAAGTGCTTACGGATAATATTTCTTATGTAGGTATCTTAAAAAATCGACATTCAAATACCTGTACTAAACGCGAAGTGTTGGAAAGCAGTTGTATAGAAAAATAAATCCCTTTCCAGGGAAACGTGTCTTTCATCTTAGTGTGTTATTCAATTAACATTTGAGTTCATAGTCAAAAGCAAAGTATAATAATAAAATAAGTATAGTAATAACGAAAAAATAAATGAAAAGTTAGTCTGCAGTTACAATTATATAAAGGTCGTACTAGCTCAAGTTTTATTTTATTTACTTAAAAGCATATTTTTCACTGCACGCTAGCAAGCACATTGTGATCTTATATATTAACATATTAATAAGTAAACACCAGTCTATAACATCTGATTTACACGCATAGTTATCGTCTACTTGAAATTTAACTTTGTCATTCTGCATATAATACGGCTATTCCTGTACTACA
>DWDX01004438.1:0-11699 GCA_018245675.1 Agara michaeli | reverse complement strand
TCTATCTATCAATTAAACAAACCGCATCAAAATCCGATGCGTAGATTTAAAGATCTAAGCATACATAGGGACAGCGAAGAGCTGCTTTGTTTTATACTATGCAGTGATATGGTGTGATTAATAGCCAATAACATTTCGGAGCATTAAAACAAAAATCAAGCGACCGAAATATATTACGTATTCAATATTGCTTAATAACAGTTTTTGCAAAAGGTAAACAACTGTAACTATTGAGTGCCGTTGATAAGGTCCTCAGGTCTTACGATATGTTTACGTATTCGGTATACTATTGCAGCAATCAATGTCAATAAATAAATTATTACTTTGCGAATTAAAATCTATAGGTACCGCTCGTGGATTATTAATTTACCACATGGGGCACTATCACCGTTACACCTATATTTACACCGTTATTTCTACCGCGGAAACAATTGTTATTAAAACACTTTGTATTGTGGTCTGAAGGTTGACGGCTGGATGCACCTTAACGAGGCGATCATCTCAATCCTCAGGAGTAACAATGCGTCCACAACTTAATAACATCGAATAGATTGAACACTAAGTACTAAGTGCACTTGTTGTTATTGATAAAAGAAATATATAATCTTCCTAACCTCACAAAATATCGGAAAAATAAGGAGTGGAGACATGAATATGGTTGTGTCTATTTCGAATAAATTCGAATTCGATTCAACAAAACGAACTGTTATTAGATAAATGCATGCGGTTTTATTTTAATCTATGTGGCACGTCAGGCGTGCATAGCTGGACGTGCAAAAAACGTTGATTTAACGCGTAAAGAAGGCTAGTATCGCTGTTACTTAACTGATGACCCAGAAAGGCCAGTAATGCACGTCTTATCTGAGCCATTGTACTGAGACGTATACTTTGTATGCAATTTGTTGCAAAAAGTAAATTTCCAGTCCATCTACCCCCGCTACGATGGAACTATGAGAACGCTTCGGTTTATTTTATGATTCATACCTACATATACGAGTATGTGGTGATCGTTGCAACATTTCAATTTGGGTATGTTTTAATGTAATAGCCTCCGCGATGCTTGAAATTCATTTGATATTTTCTCAAATACGTTTTCTTATAATTCTGCTTAGACAAGTTAAGATGCTTGAAATTCATTTGATATTTTCTCAAATACGTTTTCTTATAATTCTGCTTAGACAAGGTAACATATAAGAAATTGGTAAGAAATTGGTAAGGTAACATGTAAGTAATTACTGCCAAACATTGCTGTTCAAGTTACCTATATAGTTTGAGTAATTACTTTTTATATTTTACTGCGTTATGTGTGTTACGAATATAGAATTACCCGCGCTATAACTGCTAAAGAAAACTTGTAGAAATCTGTACGGACAAGATTCCGTCATGAAATTTTCTAAGACAAATAAATTCTGGCAATACGAACTCGGCCAGCTTCTTAGACTGTAGCTTTAATTTTTCGTATTGTGGAAAAAAAAACTATATTCCAAGTTAGAACAATAAACGGATTGATGACGATTATAATAATACATTTCAATCGACGTCCGAATCCGAAGGTTTGGTAAGATGACCTTGTCTGTAAAAATTATAGGTCAAAATTCACGCGCGGCTTGCCTAATGGCAATTATACGTAACCGGCCATTATTTAAAACAAATCCTACGCTTATCAGTTGCATCATGAGAACTTGTAAATGTGAGATAATATCAGATAGAGGTCTCTGAATATTAAAATGTAAGTAAGTACAAATAACGAGAATAATTTATTAAATATTTAAGACACAGATGAAAAATAGTGAATTTCCATTTTGATACGAAAATAAATTCAATAAGTTTTACCTTCATAAATAAATATCTCTCAAGTTTAAACTCTGCCTCGCGTGTATGTACTGTATATTTACACAGTGTATGAAATGTGCAAGTCCATTAGAAGACTGGATTCAATATTAATTCGAATAGATGATAACAATCTATCTAGGTCAACACATGTCACTTTATATACTTGGTAAGAGACCCTACAGACGTTCCAATAAAAATAACCTTATACGGAGAAATAGTAACTTTACGACGAACGTTACAACTGTAGTTCGTAGAATTGCACTGAAGTCAATACATACACTACAGTTTACTTTAACGGTAGCTACTGTAACTGAATTTTGCGATGCGATGGTTAGGAACCTATATATGAAATATTCAAATGGAAAGAGAGAAAAAGGAAATAATAATAATACATTTATTCAAGGACAATAACAACATGCGTACCAAACCATAACAATTAAAATACAGCAACCAATATTTAACATAGAAAAACAGGAAATACAATAATAGAAAAAGTCAAAATTAACTAATTAAAAGTAACTTAAAATGGCAGTCCAAAATTAAATGTGCTGCAACAATTACCAAGGTAAGGACCGCCGGGCTCAACGTACGTTCCACTAAATGTAACAGAACCAGTATAGATTTTATTTAAAGTTCAGATTATATTATTATAATGTATTTATTATGGGCATTGTTCTAAACGGTTGCAGTATCGTTATGCTCACCAAATTCCTCGGAACATTGACCTGTATTCATTCAATTGCTTAGTAAATCACAATTTATGTGAAATTTATGTCATAGATTGATGACGGGGCGAGATACTTTAACGTAACAATTGAATTCAAGTTGGGTGACTATGTTGAGTAAATCTGACATTGCGCAACGAGCGGCCGGCGAGCAGCGCTCGGAACATCTCGCCGACCGACCGATGTCCTTGCACATAATATTGCATGTTTTCTTAAATTTTAAACGTAGATACTCTTAAAATATCATTTAACATCACAACATTGTATTTGCTCCTGAAATACAATCGAGTTTGTGGAGTTACTAAAACATTTACAAGAGATAATCCTGAGGCATTTAGCTTTTATAGAAAATTACTCTGAGATCACGATTAGAATTTTTCTATTCTATTTAAATCTTCAGTACAAAGAAATGGGGGCGCAGCTAAAGTGGAAAAACTTGAGTCTACCCTATTTCATTATGGATGACATTCGCGCACCATTCTGAAAAAAAAACTAGATATACCTATAAGAGATGCTCATGAGTTATAAAGATATAGAACCTCAAAACAAATTGAAACTATACCTTTTTAAAAGCGAATTATTAAAAGTTCGAGATAACTTAAGTTTAATGATGGCCTGTAACACTATTTATGGGCCTGTAACACTATTAACATATTTATGGGCACACACAACTACACATAGTTATGTATAGATTCTTACGAATACCGCTTAGTTACTCAAATATTGGCCAAGCCAGTACCAAACTGCATATTTAAATCAGGTTCGTTGTACGATCAAGTTCGTACACCCACTCTCTGTTAGTTGGCAGGTATCGCTAGGCACGTACTGTGTAGCTTTCACACGTGTATAATAAATATCACAGCAGAAACATAATTGTACGCTTTAATACAGTAACCTTTACATGGTTACAAATTAATTATATTATAAAATATAAGTATTATGGAATACACCTCAGGTTTTATATTCCAAAGTTATGGTCCACAAAATTATATTATTGCTACGATTACAAAATAAGTGACATTAAAAATTAAGTTAACAAGTAAATAGCATCCCACTCAAAGTAGCATGCATTAATGAAGCCAATGTTTGTAGTTGACATAATTTAACTAAGGAATATCGTGAACACATGAAGATTCCACAAATAGTAGGTACGACATTCTCATTGCATGTTTCATATAAGTAATCGATATATGATCTTGTTAATTCTGTGTCGTATATTTACATATTACATTGGCAGATATCTACGTGATGAATTATAGCTTCTAATGGGATATATTTTAGCACACATATCTTTTGCAATACTCGTAAAGAAATCAGTTTTTTTTTTCAAAAGAAATCAGAATGTAAATTAATGAATAATAGTAAAAAAAGTTATCAGCTTCAATAAAACGCGGTTGTCTTTTGATAATAACTTGTTATGTTATAAGAAATAAAAGCCTTCTTTCTGCAGTACTGGAGCTTAAATCGCACTAACAATGTAGCGTTCATCGACCTGCATTATGCAGTACCGCGGAGATTTGGAACTGTCTGTGAATTACACGGCGCTCGGTATCTACAAGATATCTTTTATTTTTTTTAAAGTCAGATATATGTATATGTATGTGTAAAAACGTATGCAAATTAACTGACTTTTGAAATACAATCGTTAAAACTGTAATCTGTCAGGTTCTTTAACTATTAATATACAATAATATTATTAAACAATACATTACACATTGAATAATTAAATCTTAGCGATCAGAGCAAATGAAAAATTCGAATTTGCGGAAGAAACTACAAATAACATTTCCTTTGCACAATTCAAATCCGTAATGATCTATGTACATATTTTGCAATTAAAATTTCTGTATCCTGTCACGTACTTGTTTTATGATCTAAATGACTAACCCAGTAAAGTGTACCCTTAGGGGAAAAAGCATGTTCATGTCGACATATACATACAAGTATTCAACGTTGAGAGAAACCAATACTACAACAATTTAAACCATTTGACATATAAAGCAGCTGTTCCACTGTCGTGGGATTTCATAGTTAAGTATACGCGATGAGAGTAATGAGCCATTAATGTAATTATCAGTATCCATGTCCATAAAATCGTTTATGTTTATGTTTTATGTTGATCGACATCTGTTTGTTGTTTACCGTTATCGATAAGCATAGACAATTTTATCCATACAGTTTTTCGTTATGAATCAGAAAACTGCTATGATATCCATCTGATATTATATTATCGGAACGCTGCAACCTATAGATATTTTGAAGCAGAGACTAAAAATATCCACCGAATTTTCTTTACCATTCAAACCTTCATAAAATGCGCGCAAGCTGCTGAACTTCGTAAACGTTTCATTCTGCATGCGAAAATAGGTTTTAAAATAATCCGTTTCAAAAGATTAATAATATTTTTCAATTTAGAACGTGCCCTAATAGTGATAGCCGCAGGTGATTGAAATTATTTGAACATTAATAAGATATATGAAGCTGAGCGTTTTAAACGATTGGCTGTCATTGTGCAACAATATGCTTTTGTTTCTCGTATTGGCAAATGTACCGTCACGCCAGGTCCCTAACGGGGTAGGCAGAAAGCACCGAGTGCCAAACATCTCTGTCCTTGCAAACCTGACGCGCCTCAATAATAATAAATTGTAATTTATAATAACTGTACAATGTTGAAATATTGAAATGATTTATCAAAAAATATTAAAAAGGTAAAAATCACAATTAAAACTAAATCTATCTAACTAAAAATTCGCGTGAAGTCTTGTATTCATTTATACCATACCACAGATGAAAGAAAGCGAGAACACCGTAGTAGAAAATAGTGGAGTTGAATACACTTTAGCCATGTTCTCTGGCAAGAGGTATATATAGCTAATTCGCAAGCATTGAGAGGTGAATGAATCTGTAATTGTTATGTGTTTGTAGGTGTTTCACGATGACTGAACACAGCCGGTTGGAGCTGGCGCTGTTCCTGCTCGCCGCAGTGATCGCACAATGCTTCGGTGATCCAGGTATGTCATTTTAATTATTCAATGACGCTTAAGAGGATATTTACACCAACATTTGTTTTAATTACTAAATGAATTTGTTTTTGACGAAGCACTCGCTTGATGGTAAATGAAGTGCTGTTGTGTAGGTTGTAATTAATATCTAAATGTTGTCTTGAATGACAAGTTGTAGGATAGTTAACAACATTTGAACACCGTTTTGGCGATTTTTATGATGTTACTACTCTGTTGTTTACAATAATTAGGTTTTTTAATATATTTTACAATATCATTTTCTGATCAGATTTCAGTAAGTATTACAAGAAGTTTAATTCCGAATAAATCAATAATCTATATCTGTATCTACATATAACAGAATCTTCATGATTTTCTTCGTGGCTTCGTGAATTATTACGAAATCTTTTGATGAAGCCAAACGAATAAATATAATGTTTAGTTCGATATCTCCCTTTCCTTTCTACAATCGAATTTCAAATCATGGCGTGTGCAATTTATGTACTAAGAGATTCTTCAATTTTTACTTATAGGGTTTTTTGGAGATAGGTCAATATAAAAGAAAAACAACGACAAATATACATTTACCTAGGTACAAGCCAATAAATAGTGCAAATGCAAACGATCTTAACGTGAAACCAATTGCTGATAGGCTTGCATCACTTTTACAAGAACCCGGTATACATTCATAACAGATAAATCACTTGATATTATTTAGTTATTGCTTGGGTTTTGTACAACAGTATTGGCAACAATTATATATGTAGAATTCAATGACCTCAGAATTAATCCGAGAGGTGCAAGTTGGGCGACGGTTATATTAACTAGGGTCTCTAAGTGAGTGATGGAAAGTCA
The DNA here is from genome assembly GCA_018245675.1 of Agara michaeli. Classification (NCBI taxonomy): domain Eukaryota; kingdom Metazoa; phylum Arthropoda; class Insecta; order Lepidoptera; family Hesperiidae; genus Agara; species Agara michaeli. The sequence continues at coordinate 5,284 of DWDX01004438.1, read as the reverse complement.
GTCTAAAAAAGGCATATACACCTCAGTCCACTGCCAAATACACAGTCCCACGTCTTACTTAATACTAATTATATACTGTTCTGTTACTCGCTTTGATGTTATCAAAAGGTTAGTGTCAATGTGCAAGTCATATTTCATCTTCCTACACACACACACACACACACATATATATATACAAACCTACATACGAGTACATATGTGTAACTAGGATGTGAACTAGTTGCGGTAGGGATTCCATTGTCATCGTATATCTTTGCTTGATCAGTCACGAATTATACTTCTGATCTATCTGTTGCTGTTATTTATGCTGATTCCACAACTAAACAGCGGAGCGAATAATAAAATGCATAATCATAGCTGTAATTTTGCAAACTTTAGACGCGCAATACACACATGGCTTAATGGCACTTACAGTGCTTAAATATACGTATATAATAAAACCATACAGAAACTAGTAAAAGTGTCAATTTTAGGCTTTTTGCTCATTTTAATTTTCAAAATACCCAGAAAGGCCAACCCATGTAATTTTCACTGTGACACTAGCCATAAATGGTTTTTAGCTAATTTATCATTACTTTCCTCAAACGATCGTTTTTACTTAACACTTTAACTCGTCGATGTGACGTGCGTGACGTCAAGATCTTGACATTTAGGCGCGTGCGATCTGTCACGATCACCACCGAGGAACATTTCCCCGTGACCTTGGGAGTAATTCCGCATCCGGCGGTCAAGGTCGCAGGGTTGCTTAGTAGCGATGTTCCGTTTACATAATTAATGTAATCGAACAATATTACGCGCATGTCAAATACCAATTACCAAGTTTCAATATATCCCTTTACATGTACCTATATTACTATAATGATACCGGTTTACGTAGTGGGTACTGACCTGTCTATTATTTTCGCGGTTTTGTCTAATATCAACCAGACGAAACCCAAGGGTATCTTGCTGCGTAGCCGTCTCAATAAAGCGTGTCAGCTAGTAATGGGGGCGGTACTTGTTACGCGAACTGTTGTCACGACGTAACGTTACGCTGTCACCCATTGCAGAAGCTCTTAGTAGCATGTATTGAACACACATGCTACTACGATGCTACGCTTTTGGGTTCAGTGCAATGACACAAATGTGGACCCGCCCTAACGTTGTCAAGGCTGATGGATCAAATATCTTATCAAACAGCTAAAAAATTATTTAACTATTGTCATTAAACAACTGGTGAGGTAGAATTATTCACAATTCGTGAAATCAATTAATCTTAGTAATTTACGGAGCTCAGCTCAGCTCAGCTCAATATATACGGAGCTCAGTATACTCAGTATTTTATATAAACTGTAGATAACCATGATAGATCTTAAAACTACGGACTATCATGAAATGAATATCTACTCACGACGAACAGTATTTACAAAGTCAATGTGGCCACTTCTGGCTCGAGTACTTCAGCTATGTCACCGTATTGAAAATTAAAAGTGCATTTTATACATTGACCGATAAAAATTGCATATTGACTCGACAACTCAATCTATGTATAATGAAAATAAATATTACTTAGAGATAAATACATTGTTCCGATAAAAAAGTTATATTAAGGCGGAAGTTATCAAAGGATTATACTTCCGCAATTAAGCGAAAATTATCGCGTGGAGTTTATATGCTTTTTCTGTTGCAACACTACTTATCCTTTAATAAATACATTGTGCACATGAGTAATATCAATATATATGATACAGAATTATTGTTAAAATAATTATGGAATCTGATAATTAAATGTGATTTCTGTTAATTCTATTTCTACATAGTATTGTATCAAAATTAATCCTCTTGCTCCTAATTGCGGTCAATTAAATTTTTAGGACACAAAACCCGCAATAATTAAAATAAAGCTCCAAATATTTATTATGTCATACGTAATGTTATGTACATACATATTTTCCTAATACATATTATAAGCTTGAAATTTATGTACTTAAGGGACAGTCCAGATTAAATGCCTTGAGTAATTTTCTTGTTGTATAAATCACGAAATGTCATTAAGGTGCCGAAATAAAGGATAGAATAATAAAAATACATAAGAACTCCATGAAAAGCACTGAACAGATTTTATACCAATTTGTTATATAAATAGATGTAAACCTGAAAAAGTTATTTGAAGGTAACAATTTCTCATAAATATGTTTTACAAACTATTATAGAGGTAAAAAACTTATGATCATTTCACGTAATTTAGGGTTTCAATGACCTATTTCAAATAATGTTCAACTTAAGTCTCGTAATTAATACTTAGAACCATCACCTAAAACCATTAAATTTCACTTTGTATAATGCAAATAAGAACAACCTTAATCGACGTTAAGTCGTTTTTTATTACTTTGCATTATAATGATATATTTATTTCATTTCATTTTAACTCAAGTTATGTTGCAATGCGTTCAAGTTATATTTATACTAAGTTAAATGTCATTGCACCGGTGGAGAGGGTATCCGAACTGGTATTGAAATCTAATCTTCAATCACTGTTGTTTTTGGTTTTGACGGTACATCCGGATATTTGGTATTTAAATGCCATCTAGTTTAAATATCAAAGGGACATTTAACTTCCTGTTGGCGCGTAATAAGAGCAGAATTGCACAGATATTGTTGAAATGCAATAATATTACACACTTAAAAGGATATCCTGCAAATTAAATTGATTGGTAAAGCAATTACGTATAAATTGTAAGTTTATTGATTCGTAATAGCCTGTAAACCTTTTTACAACTCGCAGCTTTGCGTAGGCCTTTCTTGCAATCCGAAGTGCCTGGAACTTAGTCCACCAAGCTGCTCCCGTGCGGTTTACTACACATATGGGGTAGTGGTTAACGTTACGTATCCCATCGATCTGTAACCACGTCATTCCTACGACCCTTTAAAAGAAAGCGAGTGACCATCGAGCATTGTTAGATGAGTATTGTACCTGTTCGAACCGGTAAAGGTAACCGCACACCTGCCACTGGTCACGTAAGTGACTCGACGTAAAATTACCTGCTCGTGAACGTGAAGACCGTTAATGAAGCTCCCGATTGTAGAGCTTACATATTTGATTCGATATTATAGCAATTATAAATGTGTTAAAATGTAATTTGATAAAAGAACCATCCATCGACTTAAGATGCAGCTTTCGGTAATGAATTTGAGTAAAAGCCTATAGTGTAACAGGTAGGTGAGCTAGGTAGGATAATGAATTGGTAGTACGGTCCGAATGAGTTAAAAAAGGTCTACGGCTTAAAACAAACAATCAAGAAATAACACAGGAAGCTACTGTAGACACGCTTCTGTAATATTTACGAATACACAATACTTTTATATTTGTAAATCCCGTAAATGAATAGTATTATACATATAAATCTCTCATCAATCAATTATTTCTTAACCCTTCCTTTACGTATATTAAATGGTGGGTATATTATATGGTCGAGAATAACTAGTATATAGCGGGCACGCCGTAGTAAAATATACTCCATATAATATTTTTTGGAATGCTTTTAGAACCTAGAATTTTCTTTCTTATGAAAGTACAGCGCTGTTAAACCAAGTAGGATTGATGGTCTGTTTTAGAACCACAGAGATCAATTCATCTAAATAATGTTCACCTAACAATGAATCACATATACTTAGTTCTCATTGGCACGATGACACTGATGTAGTGCCAAGGTCCGCGGCGGATCTCAACACGGATCCTCTGGTGATAAATATACGCAAAAACTGCATAATAGCTACCCTGAAGTGTAGGCGTATTAGGAAACCACGAGGACGTTCATACGTAAGCGGATCTTTGTTTAATTAAATATACCGGCAAAAAGATAAAGGCTTGACGAGTATAGCGTGACAGCCCATAGTTCGTTGACGACATCTTACTCACAAATACCAGTAACAATTTGTAAATCATTTGCAAGAAAAACAATATCATCATGAATATAAAATAAACCTGTGTCGAAAAAAGCATTTGTAACAGATAATAAAATACAATTGCTAAGAGATAGAGAAAGGTATTCGGGGAAAAACATTTTTACTTCACAATTTGATCAAATAAATAATAAATAAATAAAAGTGAATAAAACATTTTTTCAGTTTTTCCAAACGTTAAATACCTAACGTAATTTGCTAATCGCGAAATACCAGAACAACTACTACACGGTTTCTTAATAAATTGAGTACATGCATCAACCGTCAGTTTTGTTTATTACACTACATTCCTCCGAGGTTCTTATGACACTCTATGACGGCAATAAATATAATTTAATTAAATCACTTGTGCCGTCTCTTTAATACTTGTTATCAGGGAATTAAATATGCTTATTTAGACGAGTATATACGACACTAACATTAGTATAAATCAAAGATGGTATTCGCAGTGTTTAATGTAATTATATGATTATCATTATGCCCGCATGCTATGCTTGTAACGATATGTAAACAGCTGCATAATCACTTCCTTTAAGGATGAATCAAACGTTTAATTATTACATGAATCTATAGCTTAATTAAAACATATTTATTCAAAGAAAGCTGTTTTGTCTATATAAAGCTAAGGATTTAAAACAGATGTTTTTAGCATATTGGTTTTCCCTATCATATTAAATGTTTATAAAATTGATATAATGTTTATTTTTTTTAAATCTTTAAGAAGTCTGTGAAAAAGAGTTAGTGGATTAAGAACGGTGGCAATCGACCTCTAAGGGGAATCTAAGGATGGAACTATTAGTTCATATTAGATTACAAATAGAAATAGTTACAAATAGACGTTAATATACATATTTTTTGGTTAAAATTTAATATTTCTGACATCATTTATATTAAGTACCGATATAGTATTTGATAAAAACAGAATAGAAGCGATGCCTTTTATGAGCTTTGACCCTTTTATTCATTGATGATTAGACTAGGATTAGCCCACAAACACGCTCGATAGAACTCGTAAATGCGTCTTAAAGTACATCACACGTACTTAGGCTATTCACTCTTACTTTGGACGTGCTTATAATGCTTTGACTGTAGATTAGTCCAGCAGTTGAATGTTTAACTTAGTTACGATATGTATGTGCATATCAGTAACCATTTGCTTTTAAATGCGTGCCTGAATCGCTTTAACCTACATAAATGCCGCCAGCAAAAGTGAGTGGAGGATATCTGAACATAATAAATTATCCTTTTGATAGCTTTAGATCCGAGAAACTATAAAATTGATTGCTCATCGTGATTCATTTAATTGATTGCGCCAATTGTTACAATAATAAATTGTTTCCAT
>DWDX01004437.1:0-11700 GCA_018245675.1 Agara michaeli | reverse complement strand
TCTCTAAATGTAATTTTTGTGTTCATTAGTGTAATTGGAGAAATCCGTTCTAATTGACAAAATAAATAAATAAATAAATGGTATTTTTATCCCGTTACTACGAGATTGGAATTTACACGGGTAACGTCGCAAGGCCAAGCTAGTTTCCTCATATAAGGCCGGTACGACATGAGAAGTATTACATTTTCCATCTGTCATCGGAATAACCGATGCGGTAACTACACTAGTAATCTCGCCTTGACCCTCGATGGGGAGTCAGAACTTTCTAAAGCCAACGTATATGTACAAGGGAGTAATGACTGTGGAAGAAACGAGTCACCCGAAACAGTAAATATAAACTTCACCCGATACAGTAAAAACAAACTTTGTACTTTTTGTCGTAAGCTTAAAATGTTATTAAAACTGTACAATAATTTTAATGAATAAAAAATGACAAATACATATAATTTAGTATTTCTATAGTCAGATATAAAAGCGGTTAATGCTCTATTTACCATCGGAGAGAGAACGCAGGAACGGACCGCCCCGCCCTCCCCGCCCTCCCCGCCGCGCCGCGCCCGTAAACTGTCACAACTTTACCAACGGGTGTGAAGTAGAACTCACTCATTAAATGTCAATAAGTGCGAATGTGAACCGAACGGCGTGAGGCGGTACAGGTTCACGACCGCAGGAGACGCGGTGCATACTCCGCCACGCGCCTTCGGTACCCGTTCGAAACCACCACACTACTGCCACTGTACAGTGAAGTTATTAAGTTACCTTGACGTTAACGTGCGGATAATGTTGTTGTCATATGGATAGTGAGGACGACTGACCGACACCACACGTAGAGAAGTTAAGCGTATGGGTGTTCACGGTCCATTAGCGAGCGACGCGCGCCCGCCGCCCGCCCGCCGTGTGCGTGCGTGGCTTAACGACATTACAAAACTGATATTTAAGGGTTCACTCAACCGAAGCCTTTACGATAACAGTATCGCTAATTGCTAAACCGGAGGTCGCATGTTCGATTTCTACCCGGGACAAATATGTGTGTGGTGAGGTCATTTGCTCGTTCTGTGTTTATGGTGTTACGGGAAATTTACATATATGAGATTAAGTTACTATACCATTATTTTAATCGAAGCATTGCAACGCGTGGTCCGGTCTGCTATAATTTATATGGCAAAACAATGTTTGCCGATTTAACTAGTTACTTATATAAATATTATGAAATTAACTCGAGGCCGATGAGAAGGGCTAAAGAGAAACTACGAAATCGACGATTATAAAAACACCCGCAAAAACTTAAATCCCAACAAATATGTACACCCCAACATTCTGAACATGCGTATAGAATGTACATGAATGCTTTTATATTCAGTTTTTGTCTGATATTAATAACTCCAGTACTTCCCAAACAGAGACGGCCTGGCTTCTCACAGAACACGGAGATGTGCGGTATCGAGCTGTAATACTACGTTCTAAACGAAATCATTTAGAACGTTTAGAACCGCGTTCCACAGAAGAGAGGGCCTCCTCCTGTGTCAATTCTCTCCGAGAGCCGCAATAGATTCCATTAACGGAACAAAGTTAGCGACCGGCTGTACGTTCGGAGGTGAACGACAGTTTAGCGAGTGGCGCTAGCGGCTGCGTCCCGACGGGCCACATGTAGCTACGTACGGCTCCACATTAAGGTTTCATAAATACCTGTTATATTTTTAGGAATTGAAAGAGGTCCTCGTAGCATACGAATAAAAAGATTGTAATTCGAAAAATATATATAATAAGAATATATATATAATATATAATAAGAATTAATTTTCCCTACGATGTTATTCGGCAACTCCCCCGACGCCGCCGACCACCGCGACACCGGCGGTCACGTGATCGATTGCCGTTCACTTTAATATAAACAAATGAATTCGCCTAATGTTCAGTAGTTAATCGCACTGTAATATTACTAGGAGACTTTTTCATGGATAAAATTTATTTTTGATCAAACTTTTATTAAAAGCCAAATCTGCGGAAAACTCTAGCCATCCGACCCCACACGCACACACTGACGCACCGGAGCCTTCATTCGCACGTTCCTCGGCCGAAGGGCGTTCGAACTGCAGTCGAGCCGCAGCCGTGTCGCAGCCGTGCCGCAGCCGTGCCGCAGCCGTGCCGCAGCCGTGCCGCAGCCGTGCCGCAGCCGTGCCGCAGCCGTGCCGCAGACGGGCCACAGGCGGGCCGCGCGTGAACGGTGACCAAGGAAGATGGCATTCGAAAGAATCGTGTCGTTTAGGCTCGGAATGGATTTTGTATGCGCTGTCCCTGGATATTCTACTTTAAAAAAAAATTGTATTGCGCATAAATTGTTGATCGAATCGTGGAATTATGAAAAGGTATTGAAATGCGGAAAAATTACAAATTAACAAGACACATGTACCCGGTCAGGTCAGGTGAAGACCGATGGGAAGTCAGAGATCTCAACAGCGGCGTGTACGTATGAAGGGAACGATGATTACATTACATTCAGCTCGAGCTCTGTAGGGATACGCGTATGTAGCACTCGGAGCTCTCTACCTACCCCGTTAGAGACCAGGCGCGATGGTATAATGAAAAACAAAATACAGCTTCACATGCAGGCTGAGTCCTTGACAATTTTTGAAAAGACAAATACCGAGCAAGTGTTCAACGGAGCCGTGCGACGCATGCCGCCGTGCGCAGCGGCCGGCGGCACCGCCTCTCCGAACGAACGCTCGCTCACGTTCACGCTCCAACATACAATATACAAAAATTAAACCGGCTCGCCTCAAAGCGAACGGCTCGAATGTAATAAACGCGGCGTATCATTCTCCTCGGTCGCGGACCGCCCGGAAATATGACATTCGCGTGCCTCCTTCGAGCTTCGGCCGGGTAGCTCGTAGCCGTGACGTCACCGACGACTCCCTCGCCATCACGCAGTGCCGAATCCCAATGTACGTAATCTTGTAACGAAAGCAATCGGACGTCAACGAAGCGAACGTTTCGAGTAACACGTACACCGATTTAATGGAGTTACCGCGTCTACCGGACCGAGCCGGGGACGACGTCGCGACCTCGGGGTGTCGTTGGGCTATCGTTTGGGGAATGAAAGTGGAATCCAGGGAGCGGCAAGACAATAATTCAATACGCAGCCTAACGTGTGTATAGATAAGTTAAGATAAACGAATATAATTAATGGATCTAGTCGAGTGTCATTTTCGATATTATGTCTTTTATTGCATTTGGAAATATTCAATGCCATACCTTACGGGCTCCTTGTCACTGAATTCAAAGTAGCGAGGGCTTCCCGGAAAATAAATGTGAACGTTGCACGTCGAACCTCTAAACGCTTACGGAACCTTCGATAACAAAACCCTCCGCGTGTCTTCGTGTACGATGACCTCTACGAACCCTCGCGGAGAACACTGGGACCTTTTCCGAAGACCTCTCGTGTAACGAAAGGGAAAAGGGTGTATTGCGGAGCAGGTAGATAATTACGGTACACGCTTCTTAGATCACGCCAAAAGTTGTTCTCGGATCGCGACACCCGCCGCCCGCGCGCGCTCCGGCCGCAGCGCGGAGTCGGCGGCGAGGAGCCGGCGTGTCCCCGCTTTATGTTAATGTGGCATGTTTTTGTAATTTAAAATAAGATTTAATTAATAATGAGACAATGAAATGCACGGTTCTCTAAACGAGACCGTAGAAGGAGTGACTAGGTTGATGGATGAATATAAAAGATTAAAAAATACAATAGAATATTGCATTTTTGGATCAATTCAAGTAATCTGGAATACTATAGTTTGTTTTCTTTGAATGCTTACAAAACGGGCTCGAGTTTAACTACGAGCTCTTCTGTAAGTAACTGCAGCGCTACGACGTGGCGCTCGCTCCGAGCCGCCGGACTCTCTCGGAATGACTCCCGCCCGGAGCCGAGCTCCAGAGTTCCGGCTTCCAGTCACAATTCCACGCATTGCACCAATTTTGCTTCCACTTCCCAAAAACCATCACAATAGCAAGAATCTTTTAATTGTGGTATCTGCTGACTGAGATGATCGCCTTCGATTAATCTGCATAATGGGATCGTATAATAGATCGGTTTCAAGAGAATACAAATAGAAACTGACTTTCTTAAAATGACATCCGAAACCGCAACGTAGCGCACGAGTATTTAAAAAACCTTATGTCATCATTTGAACATCAACATGAATGCTACCATAATGTGTTAATCCTAAATTATATTCGTCTGGAACAGTCGTAAATATGAAAGATATTTTCGCGCAGGAGGTAGTAAAATGAACATCGCAGGTCGAATACGCGAGCACCTGTAGAGGGGCGCGGGGCCCCGCTCGGCTCTAAATAAGCTTCCGATATTAAACTGCCGCAGAAGCTCCCCTCGACTAATTTCCGCATAAAAATGCATATATTTTTTTCAGAGGGGCCATAGTCAACTAGCCTTTCACGTCGTGGCCAATAATTGCTTTCGTTTCAATCAGGAGGGGAAGGCCTCGTTTAAAGTCTCTTTCGGAGTTTCAAGTTCGAGCCCGGCTTCGAACGTACGTACGTACGAGTACGCGATGAATTCGAAATGAGGAAAGAAAAAGTATCGATAATTCGTATGAAAGTCGTCATTGAAACTTTCGACTACCTATATTACATAATTCTGGTACTAATAGGTGTTTAGTCCGCGAGGTACGGCGCACGAGGTTCGATAAGTGTAAAGTGCACTGATTAAACTTCAATTTATCAACTTTACCAGCTAAAGTTATATATTAACAAAGTATTGTGACGGTTTCCATTTAGTTCAGCGCTTTTAAAACATTCCCTTCAGTTGCGACACTGCTATGCGTACGTTTGCACGTGTTACTTGTGTACAAGCTCATCACCGCGATGAATCGGAGTGCAGGGCGCGTCTACAGCACGCAGCGGCCGGGGACTGGTCGGCGCGAGCCACGGCGGCCGACGTATATATGACAACTTGTTGAACAATTTTATTTTTCATTTAACAGTCATTGATGCGTTCGAAATCGATCAGCAGCATTCATATAACATTTAACGAAAAACTCACACAACGGACATATAAACGTGGCACATCGTAATGAACTCTAGGGTTACCGGTAAACCTAATTTACTATTATAATTGTATAGATCATATGATTTGTTATTATTTTATTTTATTTAATAGATGTGAAGGATAAAGAATATGCGGTTCTGAAATATCCCACAATCCAAGCATCGGGATAGCACATGAGCCATTGCAGTGAACAAAAAACGACAAAACTACCTAGAAACCCAGCATCCACCTTCACGAGGAGTCGTATTACGAAAAATAAAATAGTAATTGATCTAGTTACTTGTGCGAGGCCAGCGCGACTGCTGCGATCACAGGCAGCCCACAGACGACTAAAACTAAGCCCGCGGGGTGCGCATGAAGACAGACAGACATTATAGAAGAATTCGGATACATCGTATGGGTGTGAGTGGGATATTGATTATTCTCAGAGGAACCTCATTTCATGATAATGATATTTTCGTCTCCTCGTTACTCCGCCAACTTCTCGTCACTTGTGTTACAGTGATCTGCAGAGCGTCGTCTCTCCACGCGGAGTGCCGTTGAGCCGTCACCGATGGATGACGTCAGCCACCGACGCCACCGGCCGGTCTCGGCGAGCGCCGACTCTGCTCTACGTCAGTTCCGACTCGCAGTTTAATTTTGACGAAGGGGCGCCTCGAGTAGCATATAATGATTTTATAGCTACCACGATTTTAGGTCCCACCGCTGGGCCCGTGCAGACGCGGGAGAACCCGTGGCTCTGCCGCGTTTGCGAGATGCCTAGATCGATCGAGATACAGATTAATGGACGTTTTTAAATCGCCTTTATGACACACGACGAAGTTTAACGATGACTACCGAGACCGACGGCTTCACGCGCCCTCCGGAGCACGGAAACGCTCGTGAATATTGGCCAGTAGCGGTCGCCCGTCCACGTGCCGGCTGCGGCCGCGCCAACGTCGCTTTGTAGATCTTTTGCAATCCACATCAGCGTCGGGGCTAGGAGAGCTTTCAATAGTATATTAATTTGTAATTAGGCAGTAGAGTCCGTAATGAACGGGCGTCGAGGACATGAATCTTGGAACTCCGGAAATTGCGCGAAATTTATCTGAGGATTCAGGAACATTTCGAATGTTATCTATGTAGCATTACGGAATTATTTATGTCACACAGGTGTCGGTAAAGACGTCGCACACCGGCGTAAGGGGAGAACTATTCGCCTGAGACTAACTGAGAACGTTACGATGAAGCTTAAAGTAAAACTGATTAAAATGCATAATTCATGTACTGCTGGTCCTTGACGGTGTCATTTTCACTGGAAACGCGTTCGGCCGCAGTCACCGGTTATTGAAAGTTTCACTGTACATAGTACGCGTCGATACATGACCGTACAACACTTACTATAATACGGTCACTGTACGTTCATATTGTCAACGTATGTATGTCGATCAAAATACTCCAAGGAGATGTCAAAAAACGCGTTATTGCTTTTTCAATAGGGGTTAGGAAAATAATTTTTGCTACGTCGAAGTTCGAAGTCAAACTAAAACACTAGCACCGAGTTCTATAACTATATGTTTCAACCCATAGAGTACTGAAAAAGGTAGTCATATCGTTCAACGTAAATCGATGCTCTCTCGAAACTGTGCGGTAATGAACCCACTTCGCCCAGGAAGCCACCCACGACCTGGAAGCCGGCGCGACGTCGGGGAGAGACACTCCCGAGCCTCGCCGCATCGTACGACCCGAGAGCTACCTGACGATACGATTAACTCACTACCGGCCACGCCGCCGCGCCCCTCCAACATATTAGTACGTATAACGGACAGACGGTAAGTCCGTAACTCTTTTGTCCATTCCTCATTACAAAACTCAAATCGCATCGATGACCGCACGCTGCTATCGACCGTAATTAGTCTTAGTCGCCGCACAGAGAGTCCAGCGCGGGTCGTACATCATTATTTTGGGCGACACGCATTCATCTCACAATTAGCGAGCCGGTGCGGTCCGCGCGCATCTATCACGGAGTCGAGCGCCACGTGCGGCGGGGGCGGGAGGGGTACCGTAATACGCGTATACTAATAATATAACCTGTGATGTTATTATTAATTCTAATTTGTGACTGTAACGCATAGAACGTTAATCGACATGACTTATTTGTACCGATGCAAAGCACCGCTACGTTTCCATTCAAAAAACTGAAGCTGTCAATTGAGTCTAAGTCGAGAACGACAAAGACGAACGTGGCGGTAGGTAGGTTAAGATACAGGTGTCGCGAGCTGCCGCGCGTGTGCTACATCGGTGTTTACCGTGAAAAACACTAAAAGCGAAGTGGACACGGAAAATAATCAAAAAAACAGAAACATAGCAATGGAATAAATCATTTAAAAATATGAAATCGATTCAGTTGTCGGTTTCCATCAACCTAATGGTCTTCCCGGGACTTCAAATACACAGGCATATTTACGAAAATTATTGTTAAAACGGTATTATTACGTCCGTGATAACAATTGAACACGAACAGCGAACAGTGCCGTATTCGGTGTAGACGACCGACCGACAGCCGGGCGCGGGTTACAATCCAGAACAAACATTTCTACGATTAAGCACATTTCTTTGCTCCGTGCTTGAATGTAATAATGTAATTATTTATCATATGTATCTGTAACGGCCGTCCGCGTACGGTGCGGGCACTAGATTCCCCCGCGTGGAATCAGACCGGTCGGGTCCGGTCGACTTAGACCACGAACACCAAATTGTTAAAAACGAGCCGAAGCCCCCTATATTTATGGCTACGATCCTGTGTGTCGGCTCTACTGTACACGTGACGGAGAATCAAAACTAAATTCGGTGTGACGAGCCCCGCACGGACCCGAGCTGGAGGCCGGCGATGAAAAGACGCCGATTAAGACTATATATACATATATGGAATCAGATAACCGTGTGGAAAATTACCTAATTATTACTATTATTATTCAGTCTGCGCTGGATAGATTTTCTATTACCGACTTTGCATTGTTAAGTCTGATGGTGGCTTCACGGCATGCTGAAAACTGGTGAAGACGCAACGCACGAAGGATATCGGCACATCGTAAGAACGGATACCGATATAGGAGCGATGTGAGGATTATGTATAAATGCGCCGACAAGCTAAATGACAGTGCGTTACTGTTACTGTCATAATGTATAACTTACTTGTACAGTAAAAGTACTCCTGTCCGATGATAATCGTGACAGACGTACTCCTAAGTCGACGACATACGTTGCGCGCTATATGTGAACCGTTTGTATGGCAACACAAATGAACCGGCAATGTACATCAAAATACTCGTCATGCTAGAAACATTGGACAGGTAATGAAAACCATTTTTCACCTGAGACGGTAATTAAATTCCATTCCGGCGAGGGCTCGCCTGGAATCCAGAATTGTTACGTGTGCGGCGTGCTGAGCGGCGCGCGGGGGGAGCGGGGGAGCGGAGGACACGGAGCCGTCCGTCCCTTTCGTGTGAAGGGTTTCATTGAATCTCATACGAGGATAAGTACGTATATCACACAATAATTTCATGATTTCAAATGATATATATTTGTTAATAGTGCTAGCACCATTATTCTCTTTTAACTAAATTTCATATACTCGTATAATATAGTCAAGAAAGAAAATTGACAGTAAATTTTAAGTAGCTAGAATTTTAAGCTAAGTAGATAGTCGGAAGTTCGTAACAATCATGAGAGCAGTCGTACCTAGTGATACCTATAACATTCGACCTCTCTCCGCAGCTCCGGGTTCCGATTTCCCGGCGCGCACCTCTGTTGCTGCGTTTTTCCATATAAAAGACCGCTCGCCGTAACGACGCGAGGACCATGAAGTCTACCGCCAGAAAGTAGCCACTCCACTATATATGTGAGGTGAACAAAGTTTAGAAAACCACACTCGCCCAGCGCGGTACACCGCGGCTTCCGCTCTCGTCATTGTAAAGTAAGACGGGTGGTGATCACGAATGAAACCGATGAGATTCAGCACAATCATATCTCACACGAGGTGTCGGATCCCCGTCGACGCCGCGCGACGAGGCTCGGTGGCACGTCGAGGGAGTGTTCGCACTCGTCCGGCTGACGTCGTTCAAAGGGAAGCGACCGAACGCGCTTAGTGATTAATAAATCTGACTACTGAACCGGAGGTCGCGGGTTCGACTTCCTGCCGGGACGAATGTTCCTAATGGTCGTGAATATCTGTTCTGTCCGATCGTATAAAATAATGTAATGAGCGTGTAGTTGACCAGTCGCGTATCGACCGCCACGCGAACTACACCGGCCGCTGAACTCGACTAAACTTTCTGACCGAAACCGTTCCAGTCATTTCCTGTTTCTTTTCACTTCATGGAAGAGACGGCAATTCTTAATAACCAATAGTACAGGCCGCACGAACCTCGGTGGGCCCTTCCGCGCCACTGCGTTACCTACATACATATATAGCTCTATTATCTAGTGTCCCAAAGATATCGTTCCACCAATAAATATACATATACGCTGTCGCATTTATAATGCTACTATTGTAATATATAAGTATTACAATGTTCTACTAAGAATCAGTGGCACTCGGTGGAAGAACGCGTGCAGCGCTCGCGAGAGGGCGCCGGAGGGCGGCCGGAGGGCGCTCGGGGACCCTCCGACATTAGCGCACTCCGCTCTCGTTCAGACCGTCGCAGCGGCCGGGGCGGCTCCGCTAGCTTCTACGTAACCGCAGAACGAGTGTTTTTAAACAATGCACACTTAAATGTAAGTTTACGTACGTTGAGAATTCTCAACTCCCGGATTACAGCCGCCACTACGACGGTCGGGACTCGATTTTTTTATTCGTTACTCTGTAGCTTAAATGTAAGTAAACACGGCTGAATAAAAATGTATTTACTTACAACTGACCGGGCCCGGCGCGGCCGTTAACGTTTAGGGTCGCTCGGTGTTGTGGCCGAGCCCGCCGCGGCCTTCCGGCCGTGCCGATGTAATATTTATGAACATTGGATCCTAAAGTTACGTCACGGTCGGCTACGCCTTCGTTCGACTACGACGACTGGAGAACTCGACTCCAAAACCGGAATCGGTGGGTTCGATTGCCGGCCGGGACGACAATATGTGCGATGAGCGCGTTTAGTTACTCTGCGTCTGGATTTGGTAATGACATCTGTATAAGCATTATACGGTATGTACATATATAAGAACGTTCATAACCGATCGATTGCCACATCAAAGATATTCAATTGTCTAATTCGCAATCTCGTAGCCGGAGTACGCCCCGATATCGTTATGATGTCCGGCGATGCGACGTCCGCTCTTACGCTCGTATTCTGCGCGGGAAGCCGCCGCGGACAATCGTTTACTTGTCGCACGTGCGTGGCGGCATCGAACGTACGAATCTAAAACTGCAGGCTGCAGGACGCTAGTAAAACGATTCGATAGCGTAATGCGCTCGTAAATCTCCACCGCTGCACCGCGCAGTCGGCGCGGGCGCGAGGACGCCGCGAGGAACATTCGCGAACAAATGAAATACACATGAATAATGTTCTCTCGGATGGGCGAAGCGCCCGAGCCGCGCGGGGCCCACCTTCCCGTCGTGACCGCGCACCCTCGAACATAGGAACTAAAAAGGGATTGAAGAGAAATATATGAATATTATTCTTATTAGACGTTTACCTAGGAAAATACCGATATCAGTACTGGCACGGGGAACTAAAATATTTACAATTTATTTTTCCATTCTAAATTCAATGTCATTGTTGGGGCACGTTTTTGCTTTTTGGAACAATGTAATTCACTCGTTTTTTTGATTTCGCTTCACCTCTACGGCCAAGGGCAGGCCGAGGACGAGGACTCGCAAAACTTCATTATTATTATTATTATACCTAACGCAACACTTTATTACTTTGCTTTATTCTCTGTCCACACGCACGAGGTGATAAATGTTGTATCGGTGAGTGGCGAGATGCGTGCGGTGGACCTCGAGCTGCACTTCGAGCGTGTTCCCGCAGGCGAGTGCCGGCCGGCGCGGCGAGCAGCCCTGCCCGGGAGCCCGCGCGGCGCCCGAGCGAACCTTTCACCTTTCTTTAAACTACCGCCCGCCCGAGCGACCGCCCGAGGATGTATAGTGGACGTGCGATCAACTTCTCGACGATAGCTATAATCGTCCATCGATAACATCATCGCGTAATCATCGTGTGGGGGGCGGCGGGGTCCGGGGGGCGCGTCCCCGGCGCGCTCGCACAAAGCGAACGTCGTAATGCGCCGCGCACCCCGCGCGGGGCTCGGTGCCGTGTAACCTACTTCCTCGGAGGCTTTGTCGCCTTATTACTTCTTTGTACTTTTCGAAAACATCGCAGGCTAAACGAAAGCATTGCGATATGCATTTGCAAGCGATAAACCGACGAATGCTAATTCAAAAATGTTTGCGACGTCTACCCTCTATATCTGTACAGATTAGTAAAAATGAAAGAAAGAAAATATTTATTGCGCACATTTTTGTAAATTATGTAAAAAAAAAACAAATAAATTGTTGGGGCAAAAATACTCACATTCCTAATATAGTAAAGGAGATATTATTATCTATACTCTATACTGATATTATAAAAAGGAAAGATTTGTGTGTGTGTGCGTATGTAGCGAATAGGCTC
>DWDX01004436.1:0-11700 GCA_018245675.1 Agara michaeli | reverse complement strand
AATTCAAGGTCCTATCTTGTTATTCTTGGAGTCGGTGTCAGCCATAAGCTCCAGAGAAATGACTCCTCCTCCTTTTTTTGAAGTCGGTTAAAAATGCGCAGATCGTTGCATATTAAAATATCGTTCGACGAGTGTAAAGAGCATAAAACCTTTTTACTGGCGCGCCGCAACACTGCCCTTGTTTCTCGCAAATGGTACAGGCTTATAACTTATAGGGAGAGGCTTAGAGCTTAGTCTATGAAGCACTGTAAATGCGGTCGAGTAGACGTACGTCTAATTGGATGTTCTGTTTGTTTGAAGTTTTGAAGAAAAGCGCGAAAAGGATTGCTTTATGTTCTGATGCTCAGATATGCTTGTAGATATAAGCTGTCTAGGGCTGACAGATCGTGTGTGTTTTGCAATTAGATTTATTTATACAATTCATGATGAAGAATTTTGAAGAAGTTGCTAATGCTGGTGAGGATTTCGGGAATCCTTTCACACTCGATGTTATATTTTATATATACATGTGTAGATACTAAAGTCTTATGTAACCGTCCTTTATAAATATCCAACCAAAACTCAGCGTAAGCGCCTTAGTTTTACGTCCAAATATTGTTCATGTTTATAAACCTAACTAAAACACAAGGTTATCTAAGCCCGAAACTTTTGCTAAGTTTATATTGAACTTAAATTTCTTGCTATATTAGCTGTTGAACATATATTATTAAATCTGAACTCTAAGACAAGAATAATGCTTAAGAAAATCTAAGACGCTGAAGCTGTGTTCGTAATTTTAACTGTTATCAATTTATTGTTATATTTGATTGTAAAATTTGACGAAATCCAATTGCTGCTTTCAACAATACTAGATAAACACCGTGTTATATAGTCAGTGCCTAGGATAATTTTGTTACAAAATTTAACAGATTTAAGAATCTAATAAATTATCTTTATTAATTATTTATTTTTAAGTATTATATTATATTATAATAATACTTAAAAATAAATAATCAATCGTGGAGGGCGTTTTGTTGTTCAAAGACCATTTAAAGCCTCTGTGATTCATATTTCTCTGTAATCCACTTTTTGTGCAAGTCACTGCGTCACACAGTCTATTTATAAAATCTTAAGTATGAATAACCAATTAAAGTTATTTTCGGCTGTAGAAAGATGTTTTTGTGCCTAACTATAATAAAAAAAATACAGACGAATTGAGAACCTCCTCCTTTTTTTGAAGTCGGTTAAAAATATGTCAAGCTAATTGAGTTATTTACTTATACTTCATGTTATTATTTTTTTTGTAACTTATTACTTTTTGCTATAGAAATAAATAAATTTAGAACTCATTTTGTGTGAATTGTTGGTCCAGGTGTCAAACAACAATGGCGAGTATTCCTCGCGCAGCCTGCCCCGCGTGCGCATCGACAGTGGCGGCAACGTGAACCCCGCGGGTGTCCGACTCCGGTGCTGGGCGGCGCCGCCGTCCATAACGGAAGAGGAGGAGGCGGAGGATGACATAGAGGATGACGCTGTGTCGCTGCGAGCTCTGCCTGCACAAGGTAATGTTTATCACTTTTTAAGCTTCTTTTGTCCTGCCAATATTCAAATATTAGGGGTACATTTAAGTTACTTGACAATTCAAGTAAGTTAAATGTACTAAATTAGTTTATTAATTTGATCCAGTGTCAACATTGAAAATTGATATTTTATTAATAAGTGCCACGTATTTTAAGTTAGACTGCCATCTAGTGAGCATTATATAGAACTACATTGTATGTCCCGCTTTTGTCAGTTCTGCTTCTACACGCTAGATGGCCGTGCTAGGTTTATAAACTTTGCGTTCTGCTACAAGATGGCGACACTAGTTGCTATTTAACACTGATATAGTATCCGTGTCTTTGGATCATGTGGATGAAGCCAAAAAATTACTGGCGACATAGAAATAATTGGAAATAAATGTACAAGATAAACAATGCAGCGAGAGAAAGGATATCTTCCAAACGTCGTTTGGACTGACAAAAATTCGTTTATGGAAGAACCGTAATTAGTGACACTATTTACTATGATTAGGTGCATTTTTCAAAGAGGAGTGACTCTTGTGAATAGTTTCGAGATTAGGGCTGCACTTAAATTTTTACTAATACGATTTACAAGTCGGACACACTAAGGTATTTTAACATAATCAATATATACCTGAATATATATTATTTAAACAGTAGCTTCACATAAAGTAGTAATATTTTTCATTTGTATAAATCATCTGGTATAATAATTTTGTATCATTTGTGTCTTTAGTATAAGCGATAAGCTAGCAAATTTAGATGTCATAAAATTTTTAGTCCATTGGCGTTGACAGTTGGTGTTCATGAAATGCGTCGCCCGCTTGCCATCTGCAGTGTGCATTCAGGCCGCCTAGCTTCATAATGCAATACGTTCTTCTATTTCAAAAATCTTTTTTTAGATTGTATTACATGGCACAGTAGTTTTAATCTCGGGCATACGGAATGACGTAATTTTAAAGTATTTCTGTCCATTGGTCAACGACAGTGGTGTTCATACTCAATCAGTACTAGTACATATTTGTATAATAGCCACGTGTACTTCTTGTTCTAGTGTAAAAGTATCTATTATAACCATCTATTTAGACATGTATAATATAATGTAAATTAAAACCGACCGTCAACAGTACAAGATGAGTAAAGAAATGTATTATATGTATAAATTACTTTAGGTACAGTCGGTGAAACAAAATGTAAATACTTATTATTTGTAACAAAAAAGTAATAGAGGTTTATTTTATTTGTTTTATTTATATATATATTAGTTTCTTATCTCTTTCATTATCGAATAAACTCTGCTTCGTTAAGACTCAAATGAACACGTATGAATCTCTTCCAAGATATTGCTATGTTATTATTCTTTGTTTACCCTTTTTGCGCATGTCAATTGAAGGATTAAAAAATCATTACGTTTCGAAATCGATCTCCCAGAAATTAATTAGTAAAAGCCGCGTGAAGCAGCCCTGCCGTAGAAATGTCAGGGGAGCCGCACCGTGACGGTCCGGTCTCTCGCGCACCCATCCGGCACCAATCGATTACGTCCCGAGCTTTATGCCCCTGCAGCATACTTTTGATTCCTTTTCGCGCCTAGACTTCGGGATTAGCGGCGTATAAAATTGTTCAATTCGATTTCTCTCGCCCTCTGGACATATTCCACAATATGATACGAAAACGCATTCAACAACAACATATGTTTAGAAACATTAATTAAATACATATAAAGTAGAATTTAGATAGGTAACACGTAAACAAAAGTTTTAAAATCTCGCAATTGAAACAAAGACATTCCTATGTTTGTGTCAACGCGAATTGCACTTCAGACGAGACAATAAAGTCGTTCGTAAATTGCCACTTTGTGCTGTAGCTTCGGCAGCACAGTGACACGCGAGTAACTCTATTCCGACTGACAATGGAAGTTGGCCCTTAACTCCGTGCTACAAACGGGGCTGCGCAACGTATGGAACTGAAATGGACACAATTAGGGTCCAGTCGTTTTTAATTGACGCCGGTCTCCTCTCAGCGCGAGCAATATGTGAAGCGCTATAACAGTCAAACTTCCTAATGAAGCCAACGCTGGCAGTTTGCTTCAAAAAATTAACCTGGGTATAACTTAAAAGTAAACATTTCAATTCAATGTGAAATCCCGTCGAAACATTGCCTTCAATTTTCTAAAGAAGTCGTTATATATGTATTTGGTTACATCTCTAAGAATCCTTATTGGAAACGCGATGTTTGTGTTATATTGACGGCCGTTAGAATTCTAATGGAACGCGCATAACCATTCACTTAAATATATTGCTATAAAATGTCCCTTATCGTATGGGTTGGGAAAGAGTTGTCTCCGTCTGTGTTATTTATATTCCAAAAAAACCAACTGTCAACCGTTCTCTCGTCAGCGGCAACTTTGTCAGAGAGAGACCAGCGGGATCGATTGTCGCCTCCGAAATAGAAAACTTAAGCGTCGTTTTGAAGAAAAGTTATTTCTAATTTAGAAACCACTTTTTGTTTGCTCACAACGTTCGTCAATTCTTCTTGATTCCGTTCGGTTTATAAAAATATGTGTATACAACGTATATTTGGTGCGTTATAAAGTTTATTGTTGCTGACAAATCGTAATGTTGGCAGCTTGGAAGTTTCCGTGCTGGTTCGTAAAATTGTGAGTCAATATATTTTATGAAAGTAACCAGAACACTCCGAAACAACGAAGCTAATGACGTTCTAAATTATGAGGGCAACGGTTCGGTGTGTCATTTAACACCGAACTTGACGCAAGGCGCGCGGCCGACGATGAATAGGGAAGCATAGGCAGTGGCGGCTTCGCTCACGCCGCTCCAGCGAGCGCTCCAACACCCAACCTGAATATTAATGCGTCCACGCAATATGGCGAGGAATACCTGTCAAGTTCTGTGTACTTTTAACGTGCGTCGGCCGAGTTTTATTAGCGAAATGGCATAATTTCAACATCCGAATAGTCAACACACGCAGATGTTTGCACATATTAGGTCCGTCCGGTCTAAATTGTTGGCTCCCAACGCAAGTGGACTATTAAAAAGTTGAATAATTTTTTAATGTATAACATTTCTAGATAGTTGGATTTAACCTTGTAGATATGTATGAATATTTTAATACGACAAAATAAATTTGTAATCCAATATTATTTCCGCTACTAATATAAATCACAAACAAGGAAAATTATTATTATGAACAATGCTGTAAACAGTTTAACCGGTACCTACTGCGTCTTGATCGGGACATGACTTGTGCATAAATTCGCCGGGTGCCGTACTGTCTACGACTTTTAGGTCATTATTACATTATTCATTCCTGCGTGCGTAAATTGACAGAATCACCAGAAACTCGATGAGTAACACTACTATTATACACTAGCTGTTTTCTACTGTTTAATAGTTTAATGTTTGACTATAAGTTAAATGATGGTAAGTATGGTGCAGTCAAGGAAAAGCAAGCTTCCCTAGAAAGTGCCTATTCACTCTCGTTTCGTATAATCTCAAATTGTGTACAGTGTGAAAAACATCACCGG
The DNA here is from genome assembly GCA_018245675.1 of Agara michaeli. NCBI lineage: Eukaryota > Metazoa > Arthropoda > Insecta > Lepidoptera > Hesperiidae > Agara > Agara michaeli. The sequence goes on along the minus strand of DWDX01004436.1, from coordinate 6,618 downwards.
CAGGTTATTATTTTAAAAATAAAATATATCATAGCCTTTTACAATTCTGGATTGGATAGATTGTTAGATAGATCAGTTTAAAGTTTCATGTATGTAATTAGTGTAGATTTGAAAAGAAGTCTCTTATTAGTTACATCGCCGTATTGATGTCGCCTCGATTTCTTGTCGGTGCGTACGAAAAAGTAGACTCCCTCCGTAAAAGTACTCGTCGCCGCGGACCGTCCCCGAGGTAGCCTTTGGAACGCTGTTGAACTTTCATGAATGCCACTTTGAGCTCGATACGTAGGTATACATAAAACAAAACTATCTCTCTGTAATTTGTAATGAGCGCTGGTTATTTTCACGTCACCAAAATACGGACACGTTTTAAAAATAGCCATCGGTATGTACATATATCTGCTTAAGTTAAGTTCGGAAATGGCTGACCCGGTTGTGGCGGGACTTTTCCGGGCAGGACTTTTAAGGGCATAACAAAAGATCGTAATTGTAATAATGAAGGGCGAGGCAATCAATAACACAACCGACTAATATAATAATAATAATGTCATTTTTAGACTATTACTAGTTATGAGTATATCTCTAAAATTAACGTTTGAACCGTTATCGTGCTGGAAATGCGTTTCAAGTTATATATATAATGGGAACAGACATCAATGCATTTCAGTTTAATTTTACATAACTAACTTCTGATTCACATTTGCGTGTAAGTAGCGATAGTGTTTTTTTTCCTTAATTTTTGTGATGTTATTAACAGTCGACGTGGCTGAAGTCACAAACGCTCAACTCAAACAATGCAAACAAAAAAGAATCAACCCAAGTATATTGTATGCCAATTAAATCTGTTATCAGTGAGTCATTTGATCATTCAATATGCGTAGCGGGTGCATTTACTGTTTGTCGGTTATCTGTGGTGCTCTGCTGTCTATTGTTTCAGTGCGCTGGCCGCTAGGGCTGGCACTGAATAATTAACCAAATGGTAAAACCCCGGCGTAGTGCATCTAAATATGTGCTATGACAAAACATCAGTCATTGGTATCAATAGTTTAAAATGTTTGTGTTAGACATTCTTAATTTATTTATTTAGAATACATATACACCTTATTTACCTACAGTAAGTGTTACATTGATCTTTGATAAATCCATTGTGTTATATTACCAAACATGGGGAAATATGTGGTGGGGAATATCAAACATTTGATAGGGTTAAAATATTCTGTGAAACATTTGTGTCTGTATATGTACCTATGTATGAATACGTGTGGCATAGATTATTCTTTATGCGCGACGGGTACATTTGCGGCCATATCGGCGACACTGGCGCGTGGCGGCGTGGCTGCTGCTCCCAACTTGCCTATTGTCTGTGTAACATGTCCTAGGGCTGTAACTAGGATTACATTTATATATGAATTCCCAAACAAAATACTTCCTATTGTATCCACATGTACATAACATTAAAACTGCATATCTGGATTTGAGCCTCAGACCCCGAATCCAATAGGCTAAGCAAGCTATATCAACATAATAGTATCACCAACTTGGTGGTATATTTAATTTTTCATTTTATTCTTTAAGTAATAGTTTTATTTACTGGCGTGTGGTAGTTAAATTGCTTCTAGTTTCCTAGAAGTGTATGAACTCAGTATGCTTATGGTTCATCGGAAGAATAGCCACTAATATAATATACAATGCTTATGTGCGTACGATATACGATGCATCATACTGGCTATTGTCTACCGAATATATTATATTATCAGGGCTGCCGTATTATAGTTCTTGTGACTGTATAAAAGTATTTAAACGTGTTTAATTCTATTGAAAACAAATGAAGATAAAGGAATGCTTGTTTATTGATATCGATACAATCAATGATCTCTCTCAAACAGTTACACGCGTATTCTTGCAATAACTGTATTATTTTCATCTTCGCTGCTCACTAACGTGAAGATTATTCCGATAAACAGTTTCCACTTCATCGATCATATCCAAGTAGGTAAGTAAGTACCCGGTAAGTATTCACCGTCTCTATGCACGTACGTACTTTCGTGCGGATGGTAGGTCTCGATAGCGTTCACGTTTCCCGCGCGATCTCAATGTTAATTGTTATAAGCGGAAAATTACGTTAATTCATTATAACGACTTACATTTGACGCCCCTACACATTTCTCTCGTGTAACTTGTGCTAGTGAAGAGTGACTTTAACAGTTCTCTACATTGAACTCATTGTCCACATTCTTACGTCTATTTAAATATTACCTGATCGGATAAGCATCTTTAAAGAATTGTGTTTTCTTCAATTACTTCTTCAATTAACATTTTGTGTTGACATATCGACAGTTATATGTCACAGATTGTTAATGTAGTCGGAAATAAGTTCGTCGTTGTGACCTAGTATTTTCCCGAAATAGCGTTTCAGGGTGAAAGGTTGATACTTAAAGAGAAGTAATGCGCCTTATATGTTAAAGTGTACATTGTTGAACACGTCGTTCTCAAGTCCGTTGTATACGGGTACGCCACGTACTCGAGTAGCGGAGAGGAGCGTGCCGGCCAACATCGCACCGCCGCACCGCCGTCAGTGCGTTACTCCGCGCCACACTCGAAACACATCGACCGGCCGAGGTTCGAGTTTCGGTGGAAATCGCGGGCCTCGTCGCCAAACGAACGGTCCTCATTGCACACACGCAACGTTGCTTTTGTGAATAAAAAAAAGTTTTACCCAGTGCGTGTGCGTGCCGCTGATAAGTGATCAGTGCAGTGCGAGTTGTGTTGTGATCGTATCGCCATCAGCTGTTCGAAAGTTTACTTCGTTTGAATTTCATGTCGATCGATTAGGTTTCAAAGGTTTGATTTGTTCAAAAGGACGTCGTTTTTAAGTGTTAATATTAAGCAATCTTTTGATTGTCTAATTCAATTATTTTACTATTAACGAAACATGAATCCCATAGTTGGTCTAATGATTCCAAATTGTTTTCATTATTATCTACCTATTTTAAGTGATTTACTAATAAATGTTATTGAATGGAATTAATAAATTGTTTCATGATTATTTTTCAAGAGAACTTATATAATGTTGTTACTGGTTCGGTTTCCGGTTTTGCTAAAGGATAAATCGATATATCTGTTTGCTGTCTCGATGCGATGTCATTTATAGTGTTTGTGACACTTTACATACTTAATAATTATACATAATTAATGAAAGGTACATGTAGAGTACAGAATATAAATTCATTGAGGATCGTAAACTCATATTTTAAATTGATATATCTCGTGACATAATTATCAATATTATACTTAGACACTGACATTTATTAATAAACACATGAATATAAATATAACGCATGCAATATTTCGAGCACAAAACGTATATTATTAAATTTTAAAATTCTTGGAGCGACTCCACATTTCATCCGCATGTCAAAACTCCTTAATGGTTTCAATGTTTGTTACATAACTATTTAATATGCGCTCTATATATCTTTTCCCATTTATTTCGGTAGCAGGCAGCGTATTTTCAGATATCTTGCGTTGCCGACAATCTGTCTCTGTCAAGTGTCCACGCGCTATTGAAAACACCTGGACCAACGTTGAAAGACTTATGCACAAAGAACCGGAACATGTCCTTACATAATGGGGTTTATATATAATTTGACTTCCGGTGTCATTAACCTTAAAAATTATATCATAGTCGATATTGTACAACGGTATATACATAATAGATAAAGCTATTAACGAATAGACGCATGGAGTCAGCCTGCCGTCAGTAAATACAGAGCATTGTAAATATAGTGGAATCATGTAGGAGACGTACGTTCTTCATTAACTTGCTTTGCTTGCTTGCTTTGCTTCATTAAGTAACTTTGCAACGCAAACACTCAGCGTACTTCGGATAAATAAATTTCAATCGATTGCAGTCAATTTACGGCGCCAAAAATACTCATTCCCCATTCGGATATGCAAGGGCAATGTTAAATAAATTATGAACATGGATGTTTCAATATCCGGCTCCATTGTTCCTCGCTGTATTATGGGATGATATTGGCATCGGGGCATTATTGTATTACTCATGCGTTTCTTACTGAAGGTAAATGACTTATTGAAAACTAAAAAGGGATAATTGTCGTTGTGTATGTATAATTCCTCGTATTTTGTTTGGTATTCATTAGTCAATGGTAGTAAATCTTTGGGGTAGATTTTAGTGTAACACCTTCTGTTATTTTCAACCAATTTCCCTTACCTTCATCTATCTTGTAACAGTATAGTACAGTACTACCTAATACATTGGTATGTACCTTTATATTGGTATGTACAATGTACCTTTTATTGGTCGATATATTTCATATCATTCATTCGTTAATACTCAAGCTTAAACCGGTGTGTATGTATAAAGAGAGTGATGAATGTAGACGAAGCACGTCAGGTCTGGAAGGACAGAGATATTTGGCACTCGGTGCTTTCTGCCAACAATGTTAGGGACCTGGCGTGATGGTATAATAATAATAGTACACAAGATTTAATCTCGACTTATGTTTCGTTATCCGGCGTCCCGAGTGAATTAAAGTAGAGAGTAAACTTTCGACTAAAAGTAAACAATAGTAAAAGTAGACTCCCATTGTTTCTGTTTCTTATGACAATTACATCGTACACATTTCTCTCATTACCGAAAGCCGTATTATCAGGAAGAGAATCAGTTGTTTTTTTTTTAGTAAATAAATTACATAAACCGTGTAAGCAGAATTTAATTTGATAAAGTTTAAGGAGAATTAATTAAATCTGTTAGTGTCCAAACTTCATTACCATACTCTGACAGAGTCTCCACACTAAATGTCCAGTCAATGTTGATTTATTAAAATTATATTATAGAAAGATTTTATTTTACGTAACGCTAAACTGTGAAATTTGTATACTTGTTAAATGAAAATTCTTTACCAGACATTATGCCTATTTTGTTTTTGTGAACCTGAATATCTTTGAGAAATTACTAACTGTTACAGAGCATGAGATAGAATCAAAGCTTTTGCACTACAGTTATGCAATCTGTTGAATTTTCCATACACCGTAGAAATTGCATAAAATCCGTTTAGTCGTTTCGTGACTAATGCGTTCTAAATATTGCGAATCCACGCACACTGCGCCATGGGGTACGGCGGCGACTTGCGATCACTTCCTGAAATTGGTGATGCAATGTACCAATTCATCCATTAGTTCCGATGCTAGGCTGTAACAGATGATCTACAATGCGATTTGGAAGCATAAAGGAATAATTTTTTTTCTAAGTCTACAACCCAGCGATTTCAATTTTCATTTTGTAAGATCATTTGAATAAAATCTGTAATGATACAGACTAACGCCTAAATAATAAAACACATAAAATATAATGTCGGGTAATTAACTGGCGTTGTGCGTTGACTTTTAATATTTAACTTAAATATGTTATTTGTTTCATTAACAAATAATGTTAATTACAATTTCAATAAAACACCTTAAATTTGTACGCCGTAAAAGGCAAAATATGAATTGATATAATAATTCTGTAAAATCTACCTATACTTTTGTAAATTAACATCTTTTCATAATGCAATACGCGATTTTGTGATATACGAGTAGCGTCAGGCTTCTAGTAAGGGTTTGTAAAATAAGCAGTAGTTGTGTGATCGTCGTTTGCCCGTGGGTGTGTACGATGCCGAGGCCATATCAGTTTCTATTGAAATCATCTGCGCGGACAATCGGAATCTGGTCACGCGAGGGGAAACTGTAACTACTTACGTGATGCTGTGAACCCACTTTCTGTTATTCTATAGAATCGGCGATTGAGATTTCGTTGCTACCGATAAAGATGATTTGGATCGCGGAAGATTAACATCTCTTTCGTTATGTCTTATGCAGTTTTTAACAATTAATCAATTAGCGTGAGCAGAGCGTCTAACCTTTGACGTCAATGTTATGGAATGATGGCGTAATGAATTATTTGTAGCAATAATAATTTCCATACAGGAAAATATCGGTCTGTTGCTTTAGGATACATTTGAAGGAATTCACTCGGAATATCCACGGCTACGGGTATTTAAGGTTATTTTAGTAAAATCCGCGACTGCGATTTACGTGAGTAGGTACCTACTGTTCTCGATTAATGTTTATTTTCAGTTTCACAAATGCTTCGGGGAACAACCCGTTTGCGCGAGGTTCTACTTGTGTATTTATGCTTCGTAAAGTTTTAGTAATATACCCAAGGAAACCTTATAACCGGTTAATGAAATTTAAGTCTAAATATTTTTAATACCTGACAGTTTGTCTAACTGATCACCTACTCTAAGTTACGTACACTTATGAAAAAAAACGTTAACTTTGTTAAAACAAATTTTAATGTATTTTTCATACATTATTAATTATTAAGACTTACATATATTTAATTTATGTATGTAAAAATATTATGATTGTGTGTCAGTTTGTTTTGAACCTTTAAAGAAACAATCCATCATTTAATTTTTGATTCAGAAATTAAAACAAAGTGATATTTTTGGGTGACATATTTTTATACACAAGTTCATTGTAACGTAACATCACGCCTGTAATCCCCTAAGGGGTAGGCAGAGGAGTGTAGTACACCCCCACAATTCACCGGTT
>DWDX01004435.1:0-11701 GCA_018245675.1 Agara michaeli | reverse complement strand
TCTGAGAACGTGCAGCTTGTATAATAAGCCACTGTGCCATACTTTATCGAATGCCTTGGCCACATCGAAGAAGAGGGGCAGGTAAAATACAGGTTTCGTTACATAAGGTAGGGTATTATAAAATTCTTTTCTCGCGTCATGGCAGTATTTACGTGCTAGTCATTTACATCGTTTTTGTACAGTTTCCGAGCATGGTTCATGATTAATTAATTGATTATACAAAAAAAAAAATTGATAAAGCAACAGATTATTAATATCCAGTATGACATTTTTGTGTCATTGAGGACGTACGTAACAATCTCTCTTTTTCTTCTTCCTCTCATTTTATTAGTGTTTGTACGTTGAAATAATAATTAACGTTCAACTGCATTTTAAATTAGTTTCAAACTTTGCATAAGCTTCACGCGTCGATAGTTTTCAATTTTCAGACGTAAGTTCAGTAAGCTGTTGATTTTGGAAAATGGTCGCTGATCTGTTATAACGATTAGATTGATCTTATGTTAAATTTTAATTTCCCATGTTTAACCACAGCTTTCAGCAACCTTTATTATCATGGTAATTTTGGTATACAATATTTCACTGTTATTCTTTGCCCTCGAATTGCCGCCATAATTATTTTCAATGCTGTTTATTTTAGCTGTATTAACAATTGATGCCAATAATTGCAACTGTCATGACATAAAACGTGCAACAAACATTTAAATTTCTCAGTTATTGGTTATGATATCGCAGTAAAAGTGCGGTTGACAGTTTAATTAAAAAGGTATGATTGAATGTTAATACATCAAAACACTTTACAAAACAATTTTAATGTGAACAAAGCTTCATATTGTTTGTTTGTATTAAAAAGTTAACCTACAAAACACTATTGGTGACGATTCCATGTAACACGTGATCCGTTTACGTATTGCAAGCGTGCACCCGTTGACTCAGAGTTGATAAAACAAATCATTATGCTAATTCTTTTAGTTGTGAACTGTCAGCTTTGTATGCATATTTGAGGACCACGCGAGGTTTGACACGTATACACGCCATTTGCCGCAGAACGTACCTATATAATTTATTATGGTTAATTATGTTTACCACCAGACGTGCCTACTTGTTAATCCAGAAGTTATAGTTAATGCTGCAAGCTTCATAGTCATCTTAAAACGGATCCCGAAAAGCGCAGTCACCGCTACATTGATGTGGTATGTCTGAAGTCGAAAATGCCAGGATTATCATTAGCGAAGATTTTAGCCTGTATCTTGTATGAACTATGTTCCATTATTTAGTTTTTTTTTACGCCCTTGATTGTTTTCTTTTTTCGCATATTTTGAAAATGATGTTTTCAAAGGTTATGTTTATTTTGCAATATAATGATGTTGGTCACATTGTTCACGTGCTAACGTTTTACACACGCGACCCGTACCTACTACTAAAGCGTATAAAAACCATACATATATCTATTTTATATTTATAGATAGCTATGTATTTTCGAGCTATTTATATCAACAAATTATAATACGCGTCAGGTTGTTGTGCAATAGATTAAATGGTTTGAAAACAAGAGTCACGGAAAATCCAATGAGTGGAGCTAGATACGCGAATGATCTCTCCGTTTTGCGTAATTTATACACAAGTAAATATTCATGTAGGTACCTACAACAGTTTTCTAGTTACAATATAAATATTCATCGGTTCTCCAAATCTGTAAATTTGCTGACGCTGTCTGTCTGTACAGTGTTTTGTTTATAATAACTTTAATTTATAAATTTTAGACTTTTACTTATTCCTTGCTGGCTTTTGGACTGTGTCCCTATACTTTATTTAACACAGTAGGAATCGTGATGTTCAAAATATTATGCCGTAAGTAAGTAAATAATAACATAATATCGACATGCCACGGTAACTGAGTGTATGTATGTACCTTATGATGAATAAAACAATTTAAAATTGAAAAAAAATTTGTTCCTGCCTTTGACTGCTTCGTTGGTCGGGCGGTTGCTAGCGCGACTGCCGATCGGGAGGTCCTGGGTTCAAATCCGGGGTTGGGTACTGTTGGATTTTTCTAATTTAGAATTTCTAGCAGTGACTCAGAGTCTGGATGTGTGCCCGGTGCATCTCAATAGGCTCACCACCATTTCCATTGTGGGACTTAAACGTAACTGGTGCAATGTGAGAGTGTACTACACTCCTCTGCCTACCCCTTAGGGGATTGCAGGCGTGATGTTACGTTTGTATGAAGATGAAAAATGGACGTTCTCAGAGTTTCAGTCTTCGGTCATTTCTAGCAGGAGAGAGTGTGTCGACTTTCTTTTTAATGTTCAAAATAGGCTCGCTTTTGGCCTCTATGTCGCCTGATGGTACGCGATGATGTCGTCTAAGGTGTAGCGCGCTAGCCTTTAAAGTGCCTATTCTCTACGTTTGAATAGCTCCAGGTTGTATATTTCAGATCGGCTTAAACGCTTGATGGGTTTCGGTGTGTCTGGACGTCCAATGATAGAGCGTAATTAGAGGGATTGAAATTTTGTTTTTTTTTTACGTATTTTATTGACCACGATAATGTTACATTTATGGGACGAATGCGCGGTTATTGCTTAATGCAACGTCTACAAGCTACGCAATGAACGAAATCAAGACGTACACTAGTTTGCCGTTCGATTCCCATCCAGGCAAGACATCTGTGTGCCTAAGCACTTGTTGTGTCTGGGTCTAAACTAATATAAATATATTTGGATATATATCTACCTACGTCTATAAGATGGTTTGCTACTATAGCAAAATCTATGTTATTTGTGATCAGATGTGATGTGTTCCCAATCGATATTGTTATTATGGCGTCTCTTATATATAATTCAATTTGTCCTATTGATATAGTTTATGTAGCCGCCGTAACGCGGTAAATTTCCGTTGAACTCTGCCATTTATTGTCTAATTGAATGTTTGAATATTTGCCGTGACAACAGCCCATGAAGATCAAAGTTAATCAATTGTTAGATATGGTAGTTGTTATAGCATCACGCCAGCTCCCGTACAGGGTGGACAGACTACACCGACAGCCAAATCTCTCTCTTATTGGTCCGACCTGTTTCTTCCATCTTCATTATAGTAATAATAATATTAGCCTCGTCCCGCGCATATATTATTATACAAATGTTATTATACATATAAACCTTCCTCTTTAATCACTCTATCTATAAAAAAAAACCGCATCAAAATCCGTTGCGTACTTTTTACGATTTAAGCATACATAGGGACAGAGAATGCGACTTTGTTTTATACTATATAGTGAAAAATAAAACATTTAAACATATTTAAAACGTGTATCTAAAAATCTCCCGGGGCACTTTTTCTTAGAAGTTTCACTATGAAGGTTTTCGTGGTGGCGCTTCCTAACGATCTCCAACTCGGTATCTCCCGAAACGTTCTTAAATATCACAAAATAAACACAACAACAATATCGAACGACAGTGCGTGGAACGTGAAAAATATTTAAACGTTTACCCCGCGAGAAGCGTACACGTATACGATTTACAATAGGTATGTATGATAATCGAGCCGACACAACTTCGTTATTGTGGGCTTTTCACAAATTGGTTGGGTCGTTTCTTTTTTTCGAAAGGGAAAATGGGTTGCAACGCGCCCCTTACCTCGCTGCCGCGTGATGTGAAGGGTTCCCTGCTGTTTGGGGTAACGTTATATTTAAATTACCGTTGAACTTCGTACCGTTTGAGTTCCAATTTCAATTTCAAACTTTTGACACGTAAGCTAAGGCAACGTAACCTTGGTTTGGAATGTATGAATGAACTCTTTTGATGTAATTATACAACAACAACAACACACCGTCACGCCAGGTCCCTAACGGGGTAGGCAGAGAGCACCGACTGCCAAATATCTCTGTCCTTGCAAACCTTACGCGCTTCGTCTACATTCATCACTCTCTTCATACATACACGCCGGTTTCAGAGACTTGACACCTCCGTCCGCCAGTGTCTGACTTATTTGGTCGAGATAGGACAGTCTAGGTCTCCCTCGCCGCCTACATCCATCAACACTCGCATTGTATATCTGCTTTGTCATTCTTTCGTCGTCCATTCTTTCCACATGCCCGAACCAACGGAGCATTCCCTTTCTCATTTTTACACCGATGCTCTCTTTTACGCAAAGCATCTTTGTTACGTCTGTATTGCGTAATTATGTCCTCGAGGATTGGGCAGGGTTTGAGCAGTGCAACTTAATTGGCTTTAGGAGGTCTTGTTAAATAGGCTTGCTTTTGACTGCGAGTTTACTTGACGGCAAGTGAGATGATCTAAGAGATAGCTCGCTTTTGATATGAATTGGCAAGTGCCGGCTCGGATGGTCGCATACTTTTGTATAAAGAAATTCATGATGACAATTTTACTGTTTTTTTTTTATTTCTAATACAATTAAAGTACGCCAGTGGTAGGTGAGTAAGTGAACTCGCAGCGTTATATAAAACTTGTGACCACGTGTCCGTTGGTTTCAATGTCAACGACCGTAGAATTAGACAACAAAGGCATTGTCTGTCTACCTAGTCTTATATAAAACTAGTTTGCTTAATATTCCTTTGTTTAATTATTCGACATTTAAATTTGCTTGCTTTTATATGAACATGCGGCAATGTTTTTTTTTTTAATTGCATACGGTAATACCATGCTGGCCACCTAATTTTATAATGATAATAATAACTGGGGACAATTCCACACGCGCCTATCTGATTGCAAATTAGGCAATTGTGCTATGGTAACCGGACAGCTGATAAACATACATATATTATATACGTACGAAATAATACTTAAACAGATATTTTTATTACGCCCAGATACAGAAGAAACAAATGTGCTCATCACACAAATGTTTGTCCTGGCCAGTAATCGAACCCTGCGGTTTTGCAATCAGGGTCTCTATCCACACGACTTGGAGGCAAGTCAAAAGTTATGTGATTACTGAACGAGAAATTAATTTCCAGTAAGTTTGGAATCATACAAAGGTTGGTTATTATAAATAAAAGTCGCTACCCCAAGACCATAATAAGCTGGGTCGTAACATGCAATAATAGTGTTTCCCAACCTTTCGACCCGAATATAAAAATGGGAACGGTAGTACTTAGAAACGGATTTGATGCTTTCGCATTCATACTCTGGACAATGGTATCGTAGACTTGTCATACTTTTTTATATCGATAGTAAACGTAAGTGAAATCCACAGTTAGGTTTGCCGCAGATGCTAGGGTTGTCGCTAATTTAGTATCGTTATACGTACCTACTTGATACAGTGTTGTTTAAAATTGGAAACTATCCAAAGGTGACCTACTTACCACACTCTATAACTGTGTGCTGAGTGCGAGTTTGACAAATGTACTCACGGCGAGAAGCGAGTGTGAGTCGCTATGGTATTGACGTATCGAATGTCAAATTTTGTATTTCGTACTCTGCGAGCTCTCGAAACAACCAATCACGTGCGACAACATCACCCACTGACAAGCGCTATTGACATTCGCACGCGCAAAATTAGTTTTCCCATCACTGACACTAGTTGGCGCCGTTTAAATTCCATACAAATTGTAGTTTACTCTCTCGCGAACGAGTAATGAAGAAAACACGCACTAGGCACACACATGGGCTTTACGAAGCGACGACGAAAATTTCGCAACACACGGTGCGAAGAAAAAAAACAAACAAAACACGCAATACGAAAACAAATACAAAGGAGAGAGCGTCACCGAGGCTCGTTAGTGAAAAAAAAATAAGCATCAAACGACAGCAGCGCCCTCTCACTATTTGCATGGAACCTGCGACCTCGCGGACGCCGAATTAACATTCATGTATTCAAAAGCATTAACATACTTTAGTATTTTCATTTTTTTTTCCGGGCGTCTATCCGCAAAAGGAAAACAGCCCTGTAGGAGCCGTCGTATTAACACCGACGACGTGACGAGTGCCATATATATATACCTGGCCTGACCTGGCCACGCGTTACCGTGGTCGAATTATAATAATCTGATATTTGTAAAAATCCCATGCCACGATATTTGTCCGACTAAGTTGAGGTTTTATATCTATAACTTTGTATAGAAGATCGTTGCCATGACAACCGTAACTGGCTTTCTGCCTACTCCCTTTAGGGACCTGGCGCGATGGTATAATAATAAAAATAATATTACAGAATCATTTTACTGGCGACTAGATCAATGTATCCGCGGTTCGCATCCCGGCCACGTCGCAAAACATTGCATCGACACTGCGCCGAACAAAACCAAAACGAGCCAGCCACGCCGTCAATAGGAATAGGTCACTAATACTCTATGCATATTTTATAATGGCGAATAAGGAAGTCGTAAAGGCGATGCAACACGACGATCTTGAAAGGTAAGCCCGTTAACGTTACAAAATATCGAAACCTCATCGCAACACACTAGTACGTACATAGTAGGTGACAGTAAACTTGGCTCGAGCGGGACATAATTAAACCAGCGCGCGATAAACCCGAAGCTAATATCGCGTATGGTGCGCTCGAGGAAGAGCGCATCCACTGCATACATTGTTGCAAGCTATAAACTGAAGCGGACTAGCCCTCGGTTCGGATTGGAACTGCTGACCGTGAGAGTGTACCCGACATAAATGTTACATTTTAGCGGGACCGTATTGACGATAAAGGTCAAATGTGACGTATACTCTGGCCAAGAACGCAAAGGGCAAGAGCGGATAGAATGTTTATACGTGGTCAATCTAAATCTAATCTTGTACACCGTAAAAGGCAAAATATGGCTTGGACTAATAAATAATCTTGTAACATCTTTATATGTATGTACCCATATTTGTACAAATAAACGTCTTTGTCTCTGTCTTTAAGATGCATGTGGATGCAAGTTGTCGCGTAGGTGCTGCAACTGTTTCTGTTGCTAAGCAACGGTTACATTGTTAGCGAGTGTTATGTCATCGCGCCATTTCGCTAACAGGATGGGCAGAGAACAGCGAGTATCATATTTCAACTCTTACATGAATCGCGACAACTCTCCACAACTTCCACTGGAGATTACGTAGGGACAACCTTAGATCTACAAGGAAAAATATGTTGAAAATAATTCAACAGAACAAGAACAGTTTGGAGAACACCAAAGTGGGCAAATTTCTCGAATGTCTTCCTTGACAGTTATATCGAGTGATATATAATTTTACAATTCAGATAACGTACATAGCTTTGTAAAGTCTGAGATGTGTGTCAGGATTTGAACCCAGACCAGCATGGGCGACTGAAATGCACACCGCTAAGCTATCACCGCTTTAATATTACATCATGCGAAAAGTATTAAAACCGTAACGCCCGTAATAAAAGTCATGAACACATTAAACAGAAAACGGTTTTAACTAATCAACTGATTCCACAACGCAAACGAATCGTTTCCGTTCAAATATTTAATATGAAACATGGGGCGTGTTAATTTTAATTAGCTTTATGAGGGTACATTTACAAGTTATGGGGGTTGTGAGAACTCGGCGCTCGAATATCTCAGTTGCCGGGTCCGTTAATAATTAATAACACTCATCTCGTCCGGCGCGAAATATATATGAGAGAGAGAGAGAGAGAGAGAGAGAGATAGAGAGAGAGACAGAGAAAGAGTAAGGTTTGGGCGTAAATCGATGGACGAGCGATGATTTGCAATGAGGGTCCATTATTAAGCCCTCGCTACAATTGATCGAATTAAAATTTCATCAAAACGGCACCAGTATTCAGCTATGGGAACTGCGTCGGATGGAACCTAGTACTTTTCAAGGTAAGTGCGAATGGACTATTGTTTGTTTAAATATTTTTTAATTCGAATAACGTTTGCGATACACATTGACTATTTACAAATGAATTAATTCAAGTTTCAAGTATCGGGATAAACAAACGCATGTTTTATCCTGGACATGCATGCTCCACCTTACGCTATTATACCCGTTGGTCCAGTGGCTAGCGACCCTGCAGGTTAAGCCGAGGGTTCTATGAGAATATAAGCGAGCAAATACAAGTGTTCGTTCTGTAACATCTGAATTATACCATCACGCCAGGTCCTTAACGGGGTAGGCAGAAAGCACCGAGTGCGAAATATCTCTGTCCTCGCAAACCTTACGTACAGATTATATTCATCAAAGGGGCGTGTATGTTTTAGCTCAAATTACTATTACAAGTGAAATTATTATGATAAGTGAAAGAAATTTAACGCAAATTCCAAAGGAAATAAGAAGAATAAGATAATACGACAAGAAAAACAGTGCAACGTGTCTAAAGGACCTTACGCAATTACCGTCAATGTTTGTACGTGTGTTTAATAGAACTCCATCTACTGTGCACTTTAAAAATTCAAAATGAATGTCAAAAAAGCATTATAATTTTAAGCAATTTGTACAAATATTCACCACGAATCGCGTACTAAGTTATAGAGGTTTAGTTAATTTATCACTTCGCCCCCTTAAATGTTGCCATCTCTTATATTTATTCCGCGGCGGCGCTGCGGTAATCCCTTCACATCGGTCACGAGCACACAAAGGGCCGGTACAATGGCCATAACATCCACTCGCTGTAATTGATTAATGATTAATTAATCAACGTTTTAGATACAACTGTATCTCTACATATCAATAAAATTGAAGTGTCTGCCTGTGATTTCAAAATAACTGTGTTCCGTGAAACGTTATAGTAGATCTTTAGATCGATAGTAAAAAAAATACTCTGTATTATATTTTTAGAGTTATTTAAAAAAAACACGAATGACACCATGAACTGAGTTTTCGATTTAATTCTATCTAAAAGCATTCTTTGACATTTCTTTTGAATTTTTTGTTTGACATTGACAACCAGACTAAAGAATGAACGTTTTAATATTAATTTCATATATGTATAATTTCAAACGCATGGTAGTGTGCGTAATGTTTTATGTTATTAATTTAATGGTATCTCTAATGTTTTTTTCTATAGAAATACCGACATTCTAGACTTCGTCTCCATAATAAACTATAACAGTGCCAAATGTCATATTTCTTCGTCCGCGTAATTGTCTGAAAAAGGGGTAAAAAGGAGTAAAAAGGGGTACAAAGTTTTTCCTTCGCGTATTAATATAGTAACGTAACATCACGGCTGTAATCCCCTAAGGGGTAGGCAGAGGAGTGTAGTACACCACCATAATTCACCAGTTACGTTTTCAGTCCCACAATGGAATAGGTGGTGAGTCTATTGCCATGCACCGGGCACACATCCAGACTCTGAGTCACTGCTAGAAATTATAAATTAGAAAATCCAACAGTACCCACCCCGGGATTTGAACCCAGGACCTCCCGATCGGCAGTCGGGCTAGCAACCGCCCGATCGACGAGGCAGTCATTATTATATTGAAATTTTCTGTATTTAGGTAACTACTACGTGAATTTTAATATTATTTTAAGTATTTCCAGGTATTAAGTATCCCATACTAGCTGTTACGGCTTCGTCCGCGTACCTACTCAAAATAGTTTATTTGTTCACATATAATACTTTTATTGAGCACGCGACGCCATCTAAATTAAAACGTATTTCCCATGAAAATCCTATGTCACTGACCAGCCCTTCAACTATCTCCATACCAAATATCACATCGATCCGTTGTTCTTTTTACTCGTGAAAGTAGAACGAATAACCAAAAACACTTTCGCATTTATAATATGAGTGCGAGTACCAGTATTCGGACATAAGGGACGTTTTCTTTCTTTCTTATATTCCCGGAGACTTTTATTCTTTTGTTTTTTTCCTAATGAATGGAGCGAGTGGGAATATTTTCATTACGTTATCCATTGTCGTCGGTTTTAATAGTATTCATGGCTGAGGGCGTCGGTGGGTAGGTTTTGAAGTGGGTGGAGAAGTGAAATTAGAAACGGCTAAAAATAGCACATGGAAAACCTGTGTAAGTGGCCCCTGGAAGCTAGATAAAAGTAATAAATGAATATAGCTGGGGACAATTCCACACACGGCTATCCGATTCCAAATCAGACAATCGAATGCCTGCATTATGGTAACCGGACAGCTGATAAACATATATACATGCGATATAATACTTATATAGATATTTTTTACCACACCCAGACAGGACAAACAAACGTGCTCGTCACACAAATGTTTGTCCTGGATGGCAATCGAACCCGCGACCTCCGGCTGCACCAACACTGACACGACGACGAGGCCAGTCAAATACAAACCGCAATTCCACCAAAAACATAAAAGCATTCACCGAACCGTTTGAGATCTTGCGAAATTTATATTCTCCGGCGTATCGATTGGAATTAATAGTACAGGCCGACTGGAACCTGACCCATTTCATTGTAGAAGACTTACTCGGTACCACGGAACTAAACATGCTGGAATCGTAGGCACATTTGGCCTCGTGGTCGAGTGGTTAGAGAACCTGAATGCAAAACCGGAGTTCGTGGGTTCGATTCCCATCCAGAACAAAGATTTGTTTGATGATCACATTTAATTTTGTTTGTTCTGTGTCTGGTCGTAATAAAAATATCTATGTATATAAGTATAAGTTTATAAGTATCTGGTGAAATGTGGGGGTGTACTACACTCCTCTGCCTACCCCTTAGGGGATTACAGGCGTGATGTTACGTTATGACAAATGTAATAATTTTATACTTAATATTAAAAATTCACTTCCGCACGAAAGTTTTGATTGAGAAAATCGGTTACCATGCCAACGACCTTGACAGACGCATACCAATGATATGAAGATAGCATAATGTAACACATCATGATAACAGCAGGAAAACTGTAAGAATATAAAATAGAAATAAATACCTACATATTTAGATAATTTCAAATCAATTAATTAAATCCCAATTATTATATTATCGAGCGTAATTATATAACACAATATAAAGTGACATACTAAAGTGGATACAGAAATAGACATAATAAAATTATATATTGTTATATAAAAATAATATAAAAACGTCGATAACAAACGCTGCTATCGTGCCAGTATAGATTATTTATATGAATAACGTGTGTTATATTTATTTACACTGTTCTATGTCTGTCTGTATGAATGCAGAACGCTGTAATTTAATAGAACGAAGCGTAATTAGCTCACCGTCGCAATCTGAGAACACGTGGTCGAACGAATCGAGGAACTTCTTCAGATCACTCCGATCCGTTTCCTGCAAGTCAATCGGATTCACCATTTTGATTTGAACAACACCACGAAACTCGCAATTGGCAGCGGCACGAACACGTGTGTTTCTAACCTATCGAAGGACGCGACTGCGGCTGCGTGAACCGCGTGACGTATACAAATATAAAACGCGAACATGTTCGTGAGCAATACATCGGTAATATTATGTTATCATGAGAATTGCGTCACTTGCTTTATGCAATTGTTTTAAGTAGTGGTCGCGCGGCGGTCGATTACCAACCGTGGTACATTGTATCAATTGTAAAAATTATAACGCATGTAATTTTCTACAATTTTCTTTTGTATTGCTGTATTAATGTAATTTTCTAGAATGTTCTTGTTGTGACTGCCTCGTTGGTCGGGCGGTTGCTAGCGCGACTGCCGA
Organism: Agara michaeli; assembly: GCA_018245675.1. Lineage (NCBI taxonomy): Eukaryota > Metazoa > Arthropoda > Insecta > Lepidoptera > Hesperiidae > Agara > Agara michaeli. The sequence goes on along the minus strand of DWDX01004435.1, from coordinate 128 downwards.
AGGGGAGGTCCTGGGTTCAAATCCCGGGTTGGGTACTGTTGGATTTTTTTTATTTAGAATTTCTAGCAGTGACTCGGAGTCTGGATGTGTGCCCGGTGCATAGCAATAGGCTCACCACCTATTCCATT
>DWDX01004434.1:0-11703 GCA_018245675.1 Agara michaeli | reverse complement strand
GGTTTGCAAGGACAGAGATATTTGGCACTCGGTGCTTTCTGCCTACCCCGTTAGGGACCTAGCGTGACGGTATGATGATGATGACAAATAATTACGCAGTGCAGAGTACGATTGACGCAGGTGGGGAACGAAAACTTGACGTTTAATCCGTTTCGAGATTGAAGTTATAATTTAAGGTCGTACAAAATGTATGCAAACGTTAAAGCGAGAAAAATCCTGCTTCCTATACGATGTGTACCTGCTTAATAGAAAATTTTGAATAATAATTATTATTCAACTATACAACTTAATATCGTGTCTTGATCGATTGAAAACGAAATGTTTTAATCAGAAACATAGGGTTTAAATTAGTTAGTAAAACTAAAGTTATTCACGTTGAGCAAGACGCTTGCCACATTGTACATATTATTGCTTTGTGTGGTAATTTATATACAGGTAATTTATTTTCTATTACCGAGCTACTCCAATTGCATTAGAAAGTGGCTGCGGAAAACATACATAGTTATACATGTAAACTACATATATACATATGAATGTTCATCAACGAACGCTCATCGATCCAATTTTTGCCTATTGATCGCTAATCGAAACCTTTACTTGACCTTATGCTTTTGTTATGTTAAAACTGTTTCGAAATCAACCGCAACTGAAGGAATGGAATTTGTACCCGATAAATACATAGTACGCTCCTCTTTATTACATCAATTGTATGCGGAAGCAGGTAGTGAACTTTATGATAGGTATGCATTTGTGATGTAATTGAAGTATGTTCATAAGCATATATTGATACAGACCGGATTTATTGATAGATTGAACATTTTGTGCGTGGATAGAAATGTCAGAGGCGTATTCCAAATTTGAAAAACCCGAAAGATGTTGCGGTTTTTGGCGGATGAGCGGGGTTGTCAATGTTCCGTAATGTTTATTTATAATTAAGCCCAGCAAGCAGGCAAACGGGGCACCTGATGATAAATGGTCACCATCGAGTTGGCGACGTGCTGTCTGCCGGTTTTGGAGTAGAGCTTTTTTGCGTTTTTCTTGAGGACCTTGAGGACCTTGAGGAGTGTAAACCCAAATTTTTCAAATCGTACCTAGTCTCATCGGTACCCTTTATGGTTTCGTTGTTCAACATAAATCTCTTCTTTATCTTCTCTTTATCTCATTTTATTTATCTCGAATGATAAAGAAATCGTACGATTTTTATCATTTTCCATCATACATGAAATTTGATTGACGCGATATGACTCAGAAGTCGGCATAGAGAGATAGTTCTCTAATGCTATCCTACATTATAGTGATATCGTACATATATTAAGATTATGGGTATAGAATATTTTAAACACAAATGAAAGATGTTAAACAAACTACATAACTTTAAGCTCTAATACACACTTTTCTTCTAAAGGTATATTTTTCTGCATACTGTGAAATATACATGGATACATACAAGAAATAATTAATTGGCTATATAAATAATTAATTAATAAAATTAATGAATAATTAACTTAATTAAATAATTAATTAATTAATTGGCGAAGAAAAGTGCTATCAAGTTTAAGGGATACCTTAGTTGATTCCTAAACGAACTATAAAATCGTCTGATGAAAACAACTGAAGCCAGAATCCTCAACGCGAAACAAAACACTTGAGATTCGCTGAATTGTTTTCAACACATTATAAATCAGCGAGAAAACCGTCATGACATTTCCTTCGAGGAATTGAAAGAAACAATGAAAATATTGTTGTTATTTACAATAATACCATTTCGTTCGTTTTCATACGAACACATGGGGAACTAGTAACAGTTATTGCTGCGTGTTTATGAAAGGTGACGAACTGACATAGTTATTTGTAAAACTACATAGAGTATTTAGAAGTTATGCGTGGTGAGTGCTGAGGGATCTTCCACAGCGCATGGCGAGAAATTGCCATCAAAGTTTAAAAAAATAAAAATGAACGAACAATAAAACTCAGTTAGCATTCGAAAAAATGATAATGCGATTTCTTTGTGCTCGCATTGGATTTTCTTAAGAGTGATCATTGCGTCAGAGTATTGCGTATAAACTTTATTGACGCAGGTAAAATTTTACTATTGTCACTGTGTGCTTAATAAATAAGGAAATACATTTCTTAATGAATCTCCTCGAAGCGCAATTACTTATTGACGCACGTACTATGTACCTAGTTATTTAATTACTTTTGCATTTAATGACATCAATTTCTATTCTTATTTATTGATTTAATACTTAACTTTTCCTACCACTTACGCAAATTTTAACATGTTCATCCTTTGTCCGTTGAATAGATGTTACAGTTTCCCTCCGGCTAAGACATCTGACTCATGTTCGTATAAAGGTAGTGCATTGTCAAAATATCATTCCTATAAGTATATAAGACGCTTGCATTTATTAGGTAATGCTTAGGTCGATAATAACATAGCAATTCAATTCCCTTTATATATTAATCAATTTTCAATTCTTTCTTCTTAAGTTCTTCACTTTTAATTATCCACTAACATTCGGTACAATTAAATAGCACGTGTAACCTAAAACACGGTAAAACTATATTTTATTTGACACGTCCATAACTTATAGGTAAAATTTAATTTAGAACGCAAGGGTCAAAAGCATGAAATCAATACGATGAGCGTAAGGCTTCGGTGATTAGTATCTCATTAGTCTGACAAACCAGGTTAAGCTAGGGCAGACTTAAGTGCGTATTGTCCCATGATTCAGTCACACTATGGGTTAATCCATGTACCTACGACTGAAGATTCATAATAAGGGTAACACGCATTGTTTACCAAAGTAAACATAGGAATGACGTCAACAACCCTATACATGGGTTGCATTGTATTTCTCCTATAAAACCAGAAAGGAGTTTAACTTAAAAGCAATCAAATGTATTGACAAAACGAATCTTAATAGCATAATGACAGAACTAAATCAATATAGATCTCATTCGGTTGTATTGTGCGTTGTTTGTAATCTTTTACAGTATTGACGTATTATATGCTTATATGTAATGTAAAGAACTTTTATTGATTACGAATTCACTTCAGTACCTACAATTGAGATGATCCAGGACGACACGGTCCGTCAGCTTAGATACACAATGATGAAATACTCGTGATGTGACTTGATGTCACCGTTTACGAAATCGACGTCTTCACTCGTGCGAGCGCGTTATTGATTCAGTGATCAGCAATTTGTACTGTTGGCAAATTTATTCGTAACTAAAAAAAACTTAATATAAACTACGTAAATGGTTACGTCTTTGAAATAACTCTGCAATTTTTTGTCCTTTCTAATGCTTACTTCTCGAAATGTCCCATTGTTCGATGGAAGTAAATAATTATAATCGTACGATAAGATTTGCATGACGAACACGAACTCCAACCATCCGGCCCAAACTCATCGCAGGATCGGAGCGAGCCGTAGTCGCGCGCTGTTTTTATTGAGCGTAACAGAAAGATTAGACTCTTATGCAATAGAGGCATTGTGACGTCACGCTCAGACATCGTACGATCCGCGTCTAGAAGTTTCTACTGCACAAATTGACCATCAGTTCAGTATAATACTTTGCCAATTCAGCGGCGCTGTGGGAAGATTTGTTTAATAGGGATGTAGGATCTATTGTGTTCAGTGCGAGTTGGACGATATGGGTTCTCTGTTTAGTTTAGATGTGAAATGTGACAGCAGCCACTTGTGACTGCTGCCTGCTCGTTTGCTAATCTCTTCACATAAAAAAAAATGTTTATGGTGTACAATAAAGTATATTTGTATTGAATTGTAATTTTTTTATAGTGCAATGGTGAATTTCCGAAATTTTAGATTTAAATTCCGAAATACAGGCTATCACTAACATGCGCTTTGAGTAAATACACGCAACTAGGTTGGTATTTACCAATCTACCCATCGTCGTGTAACAAATATATCTTATCATTTTTTTTGTATACTTCAGCATTAGTGATTGATTGTCTTGTATACACAATTAAAAAAGAAGTGAGATCATAATTAAAAAACGAACGCCATGTCATTCTTTATTAATTTTCTAATTAATCCGTGATTACAAAATACAAGCAGGATAACGGCTAAATTGATTAAACCGAAAATTAAAAGCGATTTAATAATAATGTCATCATGCTATCCACAACGTTGTTTTATTACAAAATTCCATAAATTTATTGCGTCATTTTCTGCTTAGCTGTATCACGCGTCCTCTTAAGCATTATAGTTAAAAGGTGGAGCAACACCATTAGATGTAGCAATACGAACAGGTTGTCTTAGTCATAGACACGAAACATATGTAGTGCGAGAAGGTGCTTAACGAATTAATAGTGTTTTACAAACTTTGATCGTTACGAAGCAATATTGAGGCCGCAGAAGTTGATTCAATGTCTGCACATATAACGACGACAACTTCGCAAGGTTGCGTTTCGCAAGACGAGACACATTTCATTAACATAATAATCTAACGCTTCTTTACAATCTATATCAGTTGCATTTTATTGTGCCCTTTCTTCATTGCATTTACGACCTTATTGCATACGCAATAACGACTTTGGAACGTGCTTTGGTGCGAGAAACACCGGCTGTCGAGGCACACAAACGGAAGTGGACAGAAAAAATGGACAATACTTCCATATCGATTCAGTGACTGTTGGGCAAAAAGTGGTTTGTTGTTGTTTTATTTGGGGCACAGTAATGTACAATTATAAGTAAGTCTGACTTCAGTTGGAGGTGTTTAACTTAGATGATGGGATGTTGGGAACGCCTTTAAACGTGGCTCTACAGAATTTTAGCTAAATGTACGAGTGAAGTTTCTTTCTTTCTTATATTCAAATATCACCGCTCAAATTGTTGCACAAAGCAAATAGCTTATCTTAAGAGCTCACTGGGTATATCTACATTCATTCTTAAATAGCTCAGATATAACGTCTATTCTTACTTTCGTTACGTTAAATTTTCGCTCACGTCAAGCGCCAATTGTAGAATGTGCCCAAATACATCCTAACAATGTCAGCCAAAGTCTGTCGCGTGTTGTTCTTGTAACACATGCAAAAAGAAATACGTAATACGTATACAAATGCAACAGTACATAGAAACTTCATGTCGTTGTACAAACGCTACAAGATAACTCATTGAAAAATCGTTGTACTTTGTTTATTTATGTTTGGTGATGGCTGATGTTAATTTGGCTAGTTTATTTAACCACGTGAGATTGTTATTGTTGTGAATGGAGGGGCGGACGGGGGAGGGGGGGCGGCGGAGGTGGAGGTGCGGCGGGGAGCGGCCTTGCCCTGAGGACGGTGCACGCGCACGTACATGAATGTTGCGCCACGCTGCCCTCGACTACGTTTGCACACAACGCTTACTACGGGTATGCGCTGTGATTCCAAAATCGTTGATTACTAGAACGCATTGGCGAATGTGGCACTGGTACTGGATGGTACTACCATGTGTCATTCTTAATACTCGAGACTGCCAGCATCCTACTTGTATGGATGGGAAAGTGTATACGTTTGTGTGTATGTTCCGTTTTCACGGCTGAACCGCTCAGCCGATTGTACTGAAATTTGGTCCTTATGCGGATAGTTTGAAGACTGGGAACGAATATATATAATATTTAATGTCGATATTTCCACGGGATCATAATCTACTGGGGTAACACCGCGGTTAATAGGTAAGAAAGTATTAAACCGACTGAATATTTTAAAGACAAAAACAAGAAATAAAGCATTTTATTAGCATTCTTACAAAGAAATTTTGCTTTGACCTCACCACCCGAAACATTGTTCAGTTCATTTCAAAATGTAAGTGGTCCGATTACAAAAACATAAGACTTCTTGGTATGAATAATGTATTGTTATTAATTATTCGAAATCATGTGGCCAGCTGCGGTGCCATATGTTATGTGCCAAGGGCAGTTTAATGTCAAAAAGGTTTTTTTGAGTAAATGGAAAGTAACCAAAACTTAATAAACGGTTTAATGATACCGGGCCCTTTATTTATTACTATTGATCTTTCCACGCTTATAATGTTTTTTTTTTTAATATAGCGACCGATGACAACTTTCGACTAGGTAATACTGTGATAATATCATTTTAACAATAACATTTAACACTATGAAACATTAATGTAACACGATTAGGTAAGTATATAAATTCTGAAATATAAAGTAAATATACTTTATATGTGTATTTACAGGCCTTAATACAACTAATAGTTAGATATGTGATCGTTAAAATGTAACACACGACGTTTTGTGAGTTTAGGCAGATAAAATTCCTTTATCCTTGTGTCAGTCCACGTGACAACACAGACACGCAAAATCGACATAAAAGATATGCAAACAGGAATATAAATAGCTTGTTACCGGGTTCATTAAATCGGTATAAATTTGTTTATTTTAATCAATTACTACATTTTGCATTTTGAATTGATAAATTTAAACGCACACAATAAAAACGAAACGAGTTTCAATTGTCACTAACCCGTCCTTCCACGAGGAGGCTTGGAATCCTCGGGACGAGGATACAACCTCGTATTAGTCTGATCGGTCTCGTTGCGATACCCAGAGGAGTTAGCGAGATCATGTCACGTTTCCGGTTTCGTTGCGCTGTGCACGCCCGTTTCATTTGCCCCGATGGAAACGGATGTCTGCCAAGTGTGTCGCAGCATTTATTGGACTGACTCCCATTTCGAATTGTGTCAGTGGGTCTCGGTGTGTGCAGTTGTTGTGTCCACTGTACACATCGCCGGCTGCAGCACATCGTATTACTTACCAGTTGCCTGTTACAGTGATAATGATTGTTTCTTAAACTGTGTAATACAGAGTGCAACGGAGCAGTGATAGTCCATTTGTAGATATTTCGGCATTTCACTCCGTGGTTCTGATCGTGATACGATGTCTTTACAAAATTATGAGCGTTTTTAAGTTTGAAAATTGCATGGCATAACGGTGCATATCTGGAGTGTCCGTGATGCGAACTGTGCTAACCGGTATTTGGTAAGCGTGGACTTGCCATCCTCATACTGAGACAGCCCGTGTCAGGCGGTGGAATGATAAAAAGACTGATGTTAATAATAATGAATATAGAATTTAAAAAAAATATAATTTGACGATGGCATTTCACTCTTTTAATTCGTTACCACACCACGTACGATACTTCAGAAGTCTCATAATAATGTTATTATTATGAAACCTCGGTATATTTCAACAAAAGCATAGCACGATTTTATAACTAACGAAATCCAACCATAGACAAAATTCTGATTAGTCATGCCTGTGAATTTTTTTTTATTTGAAAAACTGGACTTTTTGATCATAATACCTTTTTAAATATAGACCGATATATTGATGCTTGAAGTGTCCCTCATTTAAGCGCGCGGTAAAATGTAAAGTAAGCACGTAATGACATAATGACACTACCTTAAGTAATAATTAATTCCTCATTGTTTATCTGTGGAGGTTCTCGTGATTATGGTTCGTAAAGCTATTTATTTCCTTTTATTGTCTTTGTTCGTAACACAAATTATCTAACAGTAAGTTAATTTGATTGTTGTGTAATCGATTTGATTGCGATGAAACAAATCTTAAATAATATACATATGTACATTTACATCCTATTCTATTTAGGTTAGTTTTATAATAAAATAAACTTTGAACACACTAACCTCAATCAGTTGTACATGGCCTAAGGTTTGCTGTAAGGAAAGTCTATTTAGCATTAAACCTGCTTGATATAAATGTATGAATATGTAAATAGTGTTTTCATTCGTTAAAAATAGTTTTTTTGTACCAATTGCTATTATGTAGAGTCATTATCTTGATATATTACCTTTACAGTTATTGTATTTGTTCATCATTCACAAACACGAGTAGATAGGTACTTAGATAATATTTTTATTGTTCTCACATTTGATGTCGTGTTTGTAAAAGATAATTAAATTATACACATGGCACAATTTAGACTCCTGCCACTCGCAATGATAGTTTTTAATAGTTATCTCTGCTCATAGAATCTCGAAATACAAAAATATGTATTATGGCAACTTTTGACTTCTATTAATGGAGTGCGGTGTAATTATATTATATTTGTATCAATTTAAATGTTAATTCCTACTACTTTGCTTTGAATAAAATAAAGTACAAGTAATGAGTAATTAAATTGAATGTATTACACATCAATTCAATATAATCCATTGCTATAACAAATTTGCAAAAAAAATCGAATAAAATATGGCATTCTGCCTAAATTATTCCATAAGGCAAGGTCGTGGTCGTGGCATTCTGGGCATTGCATCGCAATGTGCCTTGTTGCATCACAGCCTGCATGTCATGCACAAACCTTGATGATCCTTTATAATTAACCAAGTCACCTGATGGCCGCATTATTAGAACTTGACCTAAATTACTTGCTTCGTATCCAAAAACGTGTCTATGGTTTAAGAAAAATGTGAGGTTTAATATTAACTCGAAATGTTGTCGAATGAGAGATTTCCCGCGGTAAAAAATGCCGTATTGCATATATTGATTATGTCAAGATTAAATCATTAATTTTTGCACGATAAGTGAACATACAATACAATAATATACCGGATTAAAAATCCAAAAACTCTCGGATCTGTTTATAAAAGAATATTACATCTAAGGGTTACAAAACGTTTTGTCGTAGACGCAGAATCACCCAGCTGGAAGTTTCTAGGCTGCACAATAATATTGACAGTTGTTAGACGTTTGACAAGCCTGATTCATCAGATGGTGTACACTGAGCCACAGCAAACAATCGTAGTGTTCCGTACAGTTTTGTAAATAATACAAATTAAGGTAAATAGCGAGGTGAACGTGTGAACTACGTAATGGACTGTATACGTACTGTTGAAAATACACAATAAAGCATTTAAAATACATAACCACATTATACAATCGCAATTTCATAGTCACTGTAGACACATCTTAGTTCTATTGCTAGAACGACTTTGATTATAAAGCACGATCCATATACATAATATTGTGGATTAATTTGGATTATAAATATAAAATTTGATCAAATAATCAGCAACCCGTTTTTTGTTTTATGTGATTTCAAAGATTTTATCCTGTTTTGTATAACTTTTACGTTCATTTTATTTAGTGTGTTTTTATTTTAATTATACCCAAATATTCCGTAGTACTTTTCAATTGTAGTTGTCAATAGTCTACTACTTTTACCTGCAATTTGTGAGTATTAAAAAATAAAAATAAAAAATTATTATTTTAATTATAAATTCTGAAATACACGACATCTTAGACTGTCATAGCTGATTTACTTACTCGATCAAGCTAAGTGAATGTTGAAATGCGGGATGATATAAAAATGAGAAAACTCGAGTTGACTGGGATTAGCTCTTGCATATAATTATAAGCATGATTTTGACTGCATCTTTCTTACATAATGGTGTGAAGTTTGCGTAAAAAACTAATCATATTCAATGCAAGCACCATTGTTGAGTAATGTTAGTCTTGGTTCGCCGTGTACAGAAATAATTAATTTTTAACCGACTTCAAAAAAAGGAGGAGGTTCTCAATTCGTCTGTATTTATTTTTTGGAATTTCAAGATGATTGCTCTCCAAATTGCGTAGTATTTTTTATTAAAGTTATAAATAGAGTGTATTACTTACTTTCATCTGTATTTCATTTTTAATTTTTATTTACCGTCCGATGGGACTATTTGCCTGTATGCCATTTATATTTGTGAACATAAAACATTTGTGTTTAGTAAAGTTAAGTATAGGCTTCGTGTTCCTGTGGTTAGAGACCGACTGCAAAACCGGTCGTCGTGGGTTCGATTCCCACTCAGAACAAACATTTGTGACGCGAGCATAAGTTTTTCAGTGAGTATTGGTGTAAAAATCATCGGTAAAACTTTGTGTTTAGAAATTCATTATTATGTGTAATAGTTTATCATATAAGGTATCATATCATTTATCACTCGGTGCTATCTGCCTACCCCGATAGGGATCTGTCGTGACGGTATAATATAATAATAATGTAGTTTATCAGCTGCCTGGTTCCTATAGTACAGGCTCTGCGTATTTTGGGATAACACACTATTATATATAATATTATAACGAGCTTTTGTCCGCGGCTTCGCTCGCGTTAAGAACTTTCATCCCCTATTTTATCCCCTTGGGGGTAGAATAGATCAAAATCCCTTCTTAGCGGATGCCTACGTCACAACATCTACCTGCATGCTAAATTTCAGCCCGATCCGCCCAGTGGTTTGGGCTGTGCGTTGATAGATCACTATTTCAATCAGTCAGTCACCTTTGAGTTATATATATTAAGATAATATATATTAAGTATATATTTAGATATACTAGCAGAATCGACCACGAATGACCACAGTACGACTAAAACTAGCTTAAAACAATGTTATTCTATGAAATCATCATCGCAGTTATAAGCCTTTTTATCGTTCTACTCTTCGAGATCGATATTCTCTCAGAGTAAGGTTAAGGCCGTGCGTGACGGCGATGGCCAAGTGCGTTTTTGCAGACTTCATACGTATTAAATGCCGTTATTGAGAACTTTAAAATCGTATAGATTTCGTATAGATAGACATTACCTTATATGCTAGACTAGTCCAGACTAGTGACCGCGGGAGTGACCGCGGAAAAATACAAAAGCTGTGCAATTATTATTTAATGAAATAAAATTTAACTAATAAATGTTTAAGAATTATGAAATCATAACATAACGATCATTTTTATTATATTATCATACATGATAATCTAAAAATAATTCAGCGAAGCGCGGGTAACGATTACTTATTCCATATTTTTATGTTCATAGGATTTACACTTCCAACAATTAGGATATAAAATTTAATTTCAGACCGGTGTTGTTAACTGTAATTGTAAATTGCAGCTCATTTGTGTTTATTTTTGAACTCTTCACGTATATTTCTGAGTAATATTCAATAAATTACAAAATGTAACCAACTACAACACAGTAACTAATTAATTATTTATTTGCCACAGCAGTTGATTAAATCAAGACAGAGAATTCATTATTTGTACCAAACGAATATTGAAAGTATATTAAGCCTGCTTTAAAATGAAAATGTATAGTGTTACAGAACAAGGTATGTTAATATCTCTATTATGTATTTATTATTCATACAAGATATTGATAACATAATGCCAAATAACCGAATAACTCTATCAAAAGACGTACACAGATTATTCAAGGAAAATATTTCATTAAATATTAATCAAAGTGGAATTTGAACCTTCTTTATCGTGCAACGATTAAAATAATTCGATTGCAAATATTGGATATTGAATCATTTAAAAAAAAATCGTTAAAGACTCCCTCTCGCTGCCTCCGCTTCTGTGGTTATTGTTTTGACAGCTACGGGAGAAATAAAATCGGCGCTTCTAAAGAAATAAACTATGAACCGTCTATTAAAATCACTATGCATTTCCATCGTTACGATTAAGCATTCGTTCTGTAGGTATCTGAGTATAAAATTATCTATGTAAGTTTGAATTAACAATACGTATTATATATGTTTATCAGATGCACGATCACAATACTTCGAGTCACTAAGCCATTCGCAATCTCGTAGGTTATAATTAACGTAACATCACTCCTGTAATCCCCTAAGGGGTAGGCAGAGGAGTGTAGTACACCCCCATATTTCACCAGTTACG
>DWDX01004433.1:0-11703 GCA_018245675.1 Agara michaeli | reverse complement strand
TAACATTCTCATTGACAGGGGTCGGCGCCTCCCGACGCCACCGGATCTGCATGCCGTTCAGAGGCGACATGACTGGAAATCATAACTTAATTAGTAAAATCCTGAACTGGTACGTAATCGACTAGCATTGGTAAAGCAACAGATTAGACGCCAGCTTGTTTGTTTGGTGTGGCTTACCCGTTTGTTGTAGTTTGCCCGAGGGCTTCTGATCGGTGTTAATTACTGTTATCTAATGTTACCGAGTTGGACCGATTGCATAAGTTTTTTGGGCTTACTTTTGCCTACTGTGCGATCGGAATAAATGGAGTTTTCAAGTATAAAATTATAGTAATGAAATATCAAGATATCATAACTTTAATTGAAAGTCTTGCCTTTAAAAAAGATACGTCTTTTTGTTATAAACGAATCTTCAAAGTTACAAAGTAGAAAATATTCATATTATGAATGTATGTAGTTGCTATAAATAAAAACCAAGAATCCTTCGACCGTTTGCTTTACCACACACAATACGGAGTCGGTATAACCACTCTCGTACAGTAGGGCAACATATGGTTTTGCAGCCGTAGTTTAAGAAAACTTGACTGGCATCAAACGCTGCCGATTCAAGATATTAAATCATAAACTTGGAAATAGTTTGATCAGCAGCTAGCTGTATATTCTAATTAAATTAAATCTTATAACATTACGTAAATTAATAATGGTGTACTGGTTTTCAGTAGAACACCGCTAGGAATTTTCCATTAACTATAAAAGTTATAAGTACGTCCTTTACAGAAAATGCGTGGGCTTCATCACGTCCGCTGCTCCGAATTGGTTTGTCGATCAATATTAATGTTACTATTATAATAAAATGCTGATCATAAATTGTTAATATATTTCATTTTATAGACATTTCAAAATTACTTTCGAGAGGCCAAAATTGTACTCACGTTGTGAGTAGAATATTAACTATAATGAAGGATCCGTTAGCATTTTACAAAGTTTTTCATAACATTTTCTAGGGTTGGATGGAAATTTTTACTTTGAAAATGATATTTATTCGAATTACCCCTTCCAAAAATGTGTCCAATGCCTAACATCCTACTATTAGGAATGATAAAGTTTTAACATACAATACGTCCTATAACAAATTAGGTTACAACAGAGAGGTTATTGTTATCTTTAAGTATTACACATTATTATGTAAATTTTTTGCTATAATTTTTTAAAGTTTTTTTCCATTTAAGGCTTAATGTAAAAAAAATTGTCCTATCGTATTATATGTAGTTATCTACATATACGTGGTGTGAAACATAGAATTATTGCATTGTATAGGTTCATTAATTATAAGAAAATATTTCCATATTCCCCAGTTCCATATCCCTCTCAAACTGGGATCTTGATATTTTCGTAATATCTTTTCAAATGTAAAAATCGATATTACACGCAATGTAAAAGTAAATTATTTTCACAAACGACCTTATGGAAAGTTTAGCATTCTTCTCATATAGTAGCCTCAATATTAAGAAAGTAGTTATTAAGTAACATAGTAAGAATATTAGATTATATTCATCAAATTTACAATCAGAGCCTCGAAGTCCCGAAGCTAATAATTAATTGCATCACTAGCAAGCCCTGCCAATAAAGCGTCTTCAGGATACATCCTCGTATATGGATGAAACGTATGAATCTTTCATTTTACAACGTTTTACACTTGGTACACAAACACAAATTTAAGTAACTCCAGCAATGAACGAGTGGAAATGAGGTTGTATTAATAGAGTCGGCCATACCTGCTATGGAAGAAGCCAAAACGGGGCAGCTCAGTCGATATAGCAGTATAACATTTGTAGCACTGACCTTTTCGATTTTATAACGAGAAGTTCCTCTTTGACGATAAATCCCTAGTTCCGCGGTCACTTAGTGCGAGTTTGGTTCATTTCTGTCTAATTTTATAAATTCGAATGGAGTCTTCGTTCTGTACTAATGCTAGGAAGGCGGAGGTGCGCGCGCAACCGATCGATCACCGCTGCGCGCTGCGATGCTCGGTGCTACGAGCTCCATGCCAAGTGGCCATGTTTACGTCACACGTTGCGTACATTGACGACTAGGCTTTGAAAACTCCACCGCTGAATGGATGATGAATTTTACTAAGCGTCAGCCTACCAGTGAGTGCCGTTCAATTTTGTACGTCATGGTAAATGTGTAGTGACGACTTTACCTATAAAATCTGTATTATATTTTATTCATATTGATTACAAGTATGCTGCAACTATCGCTTCTTTAAAATGAACAACAAATTACTATGTCGTATTCGGTAACATTTAAAGTATATTGAAGATAGGAAATAGTCCGCTTGTTCTGAAAACTATATTATTATTTATAGAAACTAATAGCAATGCATATTATTTATTAATGACAGTGATGTAAATTCATTAATATTTACATTCAATATTATCTTCATTAATAATAATATACGATTAATAATAATATTATAAAATATAAGCTATGGATTTCGTTGACATACCTGGCATCGTCTGCCATCTAGCAGGCATCTGTTTTTCGTATAGTCACGTAATAATAAACGATTTTTACTATCAAATGATATTATTGTTGTTATATGAGATAAGCTTTTGCTGGTTAATTAATAGTGAAGGCGGTTTCGCTTTATGCGCATCAGTATTGTGGCTCGGTCATCCGTTCGTCCAGTTAATGATTTCAGTAGAGAAAGAAAATTGTTATATGGAATGTTACTGGGCGTGGCCGTATTTCATATTTTTTTTTAATTTAAAACATTTCGTTTTCGAGGGTGTTGGTTTAACTAAGCAATTGGGTCTATACTGTTACACTATTGTTAAATATATGATTTGGAAGTCGAAAAGGTTATTCGACTGGTCAGTGGTTACCAGCTGATGTGGGACAATGCGATTTGGTAACGATAAGAGTTATTCCGTAATGGTGAAAGTTTTTGATTGGCTCCAATGATTTTCATAAAGATTAAAAGTTGCTTCAAACGGTCAGATTCTAGCGACCATGCTAGCGTCGGCCAGGTCAGACATTGTCTAATTTAATGGGTCATTGGTGATATGTTACGAAGTGCTTACATATTCTTTATATCTCTATACCGTGAGAATAATGATTATGTTGAATTTATTGTTGTAAAAATGTTTTTCAGGTTGAAGTTGGATGTTTCAGATGACATCTCCATTTTTTGGTGATTAAATTGTTTGACAAAAGATTGAAGAGTAAAGGAAATTGAAAGTTTAAAAAATATATTTATAGTGGAATGAAATGGAACGTACATGGTGAGGTTCATTGATTTAACGAATATAAACTTAGTTATTACTTTTTTTAAGGCGTTATACACCCATAAGTACCAAAAGTTTATAACTATAACTTCTATACTTTTCATATAGGGGAGAGTATTAATTTAACACTTAAGTTGTGACTTTATAAGTACCAAGGGTTCCAAGGGAGTTTAATAATAGACTCGTTAAAGCCACCCACGATATATTTTCTTGCATGGCGTCGTTCCACCCACGCGCGGTATCTACCACTATAATAAATATCGACTTTAGATATCTTGTTCGGAGGCAACACACCGCATGCATTCTAATAACTTTTGATAATAAATGGTTACCAGCTCTCTATCATAGTCTGAAATAGGACATCCGCCTTCACAAGGTGGCAGGCACCTTTAATTAGTAATATGAATATAAATTTACACTGTTCTATATACATAATATTAAATTAATGCTATACTATCTAAATTTGCTATCGGAAGTTGAAAGAATAAGTTGAAATATATAGAAAATACGGTGCTACGTAAATACGGGTGCGTATTGGCGAAATTCTTGGATCAGCTCCAAACCGATCAGAAAAAAGAATGTAAGCCATCGTCGCCGCGTCCCCGAGGCTCGGATTCGTCACTTAAACGACCGGAGAGCAAGCACTTTTTATACAAGTAAAAGCTATGTTGCTGAAGTGTTGCTTAGAATGATACAGTTTGCTGGAATGATAAAACCCAACGTCAATAGAGAATTTTATGAAACAGTCAAATGGTTGGATAATAATACATAGCCTGTGACAATAAAGGATACGCAAAAAAAATATTTGATAAGAATAGACACTTATTTCATAAGTCCTTTGGTTTCTCAAATCAAACTCGAAGTTTCCGAAAGTAAATTTTGGTTTCATAAAAAATTATAACGTAGTGCCGTTTTCATTTAAACGATTTTTCATCTCTGAAGAGACAAGTACCTGTTCCCATACCTTCCTTCGCTTATAATAGCATGCAGCCAAATATACCATCCCCTTCTAGGGATCGTTGGAGGGACGTTCGGAGCTTCTACTCTAGCTAACCGCGATCCCGGAAGCCTCCTTTTAGTAGTCTTTTACGACAGGCAGGAGATACCGTAGCTGTATTCTGGTATCGAGCTACAGGGACAACACGGACCTCTAACTAATGCTGGAAGCTTCTGTGCTCCATACGAGATCCAGTTTAGATAACTGAATAGCCTGAGTTATGATATGATATGAGTTATGATTATGATATGCTCGCCCAATGTCAAAGCATTTTAAATAAAGGAAAAAAACTAACCCCGAGGTTACTGCAGCAATTATTCCTCCTTAAAACGAAAGACACAGACCAAAAACAAGACATTGAATTATGTTGAGAAAATAAGGTTTTTTTATTGAAATTCGTTATTACGGTATGTTTAGTTGCATTCGATGTATTACTTATCCATTATAGTTGATTTTGGTCTCATTCTGAGTATCACCTTTGTTTTGAAGAATTTCCATTTGTATGTACATATAAGGAAAGACAGACGCCAGTGAATTCGTCTTTCATTGATGTAACGATTCGCAAAATATTCTATAAATATTGATATAATAATTAACGCGGGTGGTTACCGGCCTTATGCAAAGTGGTTACAAAGTTATAAATGTATTCATGATGGTAAATGTCAAGAAAAAGCTACAGTATAAGGCTGCAGATTATTTCAAGCGAGTAGACCATATTTTACGCGGAGCGATTTATGCTCGATCCTCGTAGCATGTTAATGAGCGGGGTAATAAACTGTGTAACAGTCTAGAAAAGTTCATTAATATTCTTCTCAATAGTTTCATGTTCGATTTCTAAATGCCTTGTAAAAAAATCCAGGATGTGTTATTATTATCTTTCATAAAATGTAAAAAAAAAGGAAATTTTCGGCATTAAAACTGGCAATATCGAGTGAAAGAATATTATTTCAATTATGTATAATACCGGCGTAAAAAAAGACTGGTGCATAAAAATATGGCTTTTTTCGTGCCTTTAATTTTCGAGCCACCGAGAATAAATATCAAATTCTTTAAACGGGACAAACGTAAAATGTTTCAAGTCGGTAAATGACGTAAGCGATAAGTAAGTACATACAAAATACAAGCATATACAAAAAACCACATAACATTACGTTTGCTACTTTTAAAAAAGCGATTCGAATAGCTTTCAGCGCACGAGAATACAATGCTCTCGTGATTTTGTACTTGAACAATTACATAAGCAGCTGAATGCATTTGAAAGAGTAGGGCACATAATAATTAATACGACATATGAAAAACTACGTAGGTGTATTGAGGAGTTGCCTATATTCCAATAACTTAATCTACACATCTTATGGAGAGATGGTGATGGAGCTCTACATCTGAGGAAGCGGTTATTTGGAAACTGAATCCTATATCGTTGTATCTAAGTATGTAGGTATATACATACATAATATCACGCCAGGCCCCTAACGTGGTAGGCAGAAAGCACCGAGTGCCTAATATCTTTGTCCTTGCAAACCAAATAAATTATGTAGGTATAATTTACTTTAAGTGTTGGTGTATATGTAAACGGCTGATACTATTTTGACTTTATATAAGTTTAGTTTGTATCAGTTCCGTATGATAATTATAATAAGTTAAGAGCTACTTCCACATGTGAATAAGATTATCTAGGATTCGAAACGTTTATCGAAATGTAAAAAAAATTACATACAAAAAATTTATATACTTATGGTGTCTACATGTATAATGCTCATTACGTTTGTATATAATTAAAATATTTTTTTCTGGTAAATTATTTGTTGCAAGTTTTCCAAATTGCGAGTAGTGCATCTGATTTCATATTGTCAAAAAAATTAATAAACAGATTAAAACAGTCTTCATGATTTTTATAGACTGTTCGAAAGCGCTGCCCTCGTTTTGTCAAAAGGTCTAGCTATGTATACTCGTCGATGTGCGCGACTTATGCTTGGCAAAGCTATTCAATAAAGCATTTCTCATTCGAGGTCAATAGGATTTACGTATGGCGGCTGAGCAGACCATGGCAGGACGTGAACACACGCTTGCTTATAACGACAGAATGGGAACGTGCAAAATAATACATATTAATGCTCTTTGTTCCAAAAAGTTTATATTATTGCGTGATGTACAATTTTCTGAACCATGAACTGAGAGTCTATGAACCAGTAACCACAGTTAAAACAGTTTGATAAAATCATCAAACTGTTATCAGAGAGATCTTTTTTCAATGAAAATTTAATTTAACTTACAGTTAAACTCTTAAAATCAGTACAGTTACATTTTAGGATAATTATTATAAACGTAAGAGATCTAGGTAGCTCTTAATCATCAACTGCCGCATTCTTTAAAATTCTGTTACAGGCCTGTGTTTCACTACAACCTCGTCTAATAATAATTAGGTGCTGTTTTAAAGTAGCAATATCAAAATAAGCTAGCAAGCTAATTATATTGCTACTGTTCAGTTTAAAGTATATTTACAATGCAACCTATTAAACATTTAAGCCCGTGACCCGCTGTGGGTATTGCATATACATCACCTACATAAAATCAATAGCACAACAGTTAAACGCAAGGACGATGCTAAACATTAAGTCCGTTGCAGGATGTGGTGCTCTGAAACAACGCTTTGATAGTGAATGTCATGTACTGTGGAAATCTCATCATATCGGCCGATTTTTACTTATAGAGCGTGCTGTAAACTTTTCCGTTAGTTTTAAATGGTGTTACGGTTATAATTTTAATGTATAGAGTAATAATATCAAGAAAACCTATTGCAAGCTACTGTCTAAGAAATATAATAACAATTACATAATATAGACGAGATAGTAGGATAAGCAGATTTTCATTTGAAAGGTTTCACTTAATACTCTCAACTGTTTCCGTATTGTTGCGCATTTGTTCTATTACAAGTATCTACCTATCTCCATTTAAAAGGTCCATGGAATATGTTATACATGCTTACTGTTTTTTTTGTAGGTACTATACGTGATATTAAAATATAAACTTACCAAGCTGATTTATTATTTTGACTCGCTATTGAGAGTGCTACGTTCAGTAGCGTGTACTTACAAAATACATGAAATTAATTTGAATTATTCTTATCGTAGGAGTGACCTTATATAACTTTAGGACCACAATCCCATACGATCCCACGGATCAAGTATCTGCTCTTTCTTTTCAAGGGTCTATGGAGCAGGAAGCGAACCGCGCATGCGCGAAACTTATAAATACTAAGGACTTGACATAGTTTTCTCAAGACAGCGTACTTGTTTTAGTATTGATATAGGTATGTAATAAAATTCACAGCCGAATAATTTGTGTAGGGTTTTAAACTCGATGATAACAAATTGCGCAGTAGGCGCGGAAGAGTTTCGGATAACGACCGTCGAACATATGTATTATCAACCAACCAATGTCATAATTACTAGTATGTACGAGTGTGTTATTCAACAGTATTAAATTGTGTCTGTATTTACAAGCTGTGTAAGTAGTATATAAATAACAAACACGTCTACGATAAATTCATCTCAACATGTGATTGTTAGAGTAAATATAAAATATTTTGCTTTAGGAAACACGAGATCAAATTGTATGTACTTATTCTGTAACTATGAATACTGCGATTTGTATTAGGTGACCATTTCCCATAGGGTGACCCGTCTGCCTGTTTGCTAGTTTAAATGTAAAAAAAAAAATCTAGGGAAATCCGACCACTAAAACTATATTTGAATATAATATACATATTGAAAAAAAGAAATACACTTCTCCGAGCGATTTTCTATTTTTTAAATGAGCTACAAAAATACGTGTAATATAAATGTTCTATGCATATTTATCCAGCATACAATTATTGATATTTAATTTAGGAAAGGATTTCTCTTTCTTCGTAGTGACGATTATATGAGACATATGAAAGTATAAAAAATACAGATATCTAGCATTCAATTCTAAACTCACCTAAATTCGTAACAGAGCGCACTAGTTATGGAAGTGAGTGGCGTTAACGAGAAATTCCATCATGCGAGGCTCACAAGCGTAGCTCCAGTCATACAACCGAAACCGATGTACGCCTGAATGTTACTGATGCCCGTGGCGCTGTAGTCACCGCCCTTTCGCGACACTATCAAGCAATTGCAGCGATAGATACATAAGCAGCTGAAACCGACATTGAATAAAAATGTCAAGGATATCATAAATCTGTTGATGTTAGGTTCTTCTGTCAGTATTTAAGAAACAGTCAACAAAAAATATTGCAAGATACTATGACATCTATGCACAGCTTAACTAATGGTGTTTGCTAATTATATTGCTGTCTTATAGCTTTATAATATATGGTTTAATATAATTATGAATTGTTGTTAATACATCGTAATACTTATACAATATATTAAGAACCTATCTAAATTACTGTGAAAGATCTACATACGTGATCTGGATAAAGTTTGATCTATGCGTCCTTTCTAATACATATTCGTATAATGTCAAGTCAGTGTAATGATAACATAAAATTTTCAGAATATATAATCTCGTTATGAATGTTAATTGTAGGATAAGTAGGTTTTATAGGGTTGGTATATCAATTATTTCAGGGTATTGGAAGATTAGGTGGAAATGTGAACATTCTAGCGCTGGATTTGCTTTGTTGTCAATAGAGACAGCTCTCGTGCTGCCAAACCTCATTGATTTTCACAAAGCTTTAATCTTGAAATCTTGGAGACCTTACAAATTTTCTAACCACTTTTCGAGTCAATCGATAATTTCATTGACGGATAACTTGTAACCGTTCTTATGATTATTTACTGAAACAAAAGTGGACTTTTTTCTGCCGCTGTTTAATACTTAAATATAGGGGTAAATATTAATAAAACAGAACTGAATAATTTAACATCATTATGTATTGCATAAAAATGACATATTATTCTGTAAATATTTTTAGATAGGAATAAAAAATATTTATTTTAATGTTATGTATTTTGACTGTTTTATGGACGCTGAGTCAGTGTATTTGATAAAAGATTTATTTAACAATCAATTTAAATGGCTTTCAAGAAATAATCAGAAATATGTAAATTTATCATATTGGTAATGAATGTTGAAAGTTTTCTTTATATTTTCCATCCTAGTAAGTACTATGTACTTATATACTCACGTACTTACATACTTTTAATAGGTCAGTATTAATTGCTTTTCAAAATGGTTTAGAAGTGACTAAATGACATGAAATTATTATAATAGATGTTTAAGAATGTTTGCAGATAGTTATCTTTATTATCAATAAATAACGGATAACTTATTATCTATACTTTTCATCAATCACACTGCTTATGATTAAAGTTTATTTTTTGTGGACAAACATCGCATTCTTATGTATATAGTTTAGATTAGATTTAAGGTAACCTTTCTTTAAGGTAACATTTTTTAAGGACATTGTTTTCAAACCAGCGACCTCTATTGGTCATATTAGGGGTCTCAAAGAAAATTGTTTTGGTGCGTTAACACTAGGTCGTAACCTTTATCAGTAACCAGTACTGCTCAGTTTAAACTGGAACTCATTTACTCTTGGTTCTTTAGTAATATTTCACTAGATGTCGCGCACAATGAATCACCAAGTCCGTCAACAGATGTCGCTACGGTTTCATTTAAAATATCTAAATTGCGAGGGTGCTAGTTACGAATTCGGTAAAGATGTGAAAATTGCCGCTACCTCGTGATACTTGAATTGGATTCTGAAGGAAATAGACGTTTGACCCGGCTGATGCCTGCGATCAATCCTATTCGATTTTGAGCTTTCCCTTTTCATATAAGTACGCATGGGCAGGGGTTGATAACCTATGAGAGGATATATTATTCGAATATCCATATTTTATCACTCGGATAAAAGTTTTAATAAAGTTGTTTGCCACCTCTAGCCTTTTCTTTTAGCCAAATTTTTGGTATTTCAAGATAATGACGACAGTTTGACGCTATTTGAGTGCCCCATTAAAACCATCTAATGATGTTTGTAAACACGTATCTAAATACGTGGGTTTTTGAGGAGTTTGTCTGCAGTACGTGTTTTGGGCCCTGCGGTTTTTAACTTTTCGATATTAATTTGAGATTAATGTTTTAAATAATTAATGATTCTAATTATTACATTAATTGCTGTTGACGATGGCTAAGCAGCACTCCATTCTTATACTTTACGACACATCTATGTATCCTATTGTTCAAAAAAATAATTTAACCGCACTTGGCTAACGAAATAGAAAGACTACATCGTGAAGTAAGTCTTTCATATTTGTTATATATAAGGACTTTTTATTATTTCCTCAAAAGCCACATTTTTAAGAAATGTTGATTAGGATTGGTGTTATTGGTTGCTGAAAGCAAATTAGTATACCTAATGCTAGGGCGTATAACAAGTTTACTGTACATTTTCAATAATTTGTACTATTTATCTCATGTGAGGATTATCTATAGTCAATAACTTGTTGTTAGGAATGTAAGTACAGGAATACACTTCCAACTTAGTGTAAAAGTAGCGCATAAAGTGTCTGAGATTTATAGAGGTCAAATTATAGTTATTTATGATACCTATTCAATGTTACCGTCCTCTTTTTTATTCCTATTTTTTATTAAGATTCAACGGTTTGTTTTGTTACTTTTATTTAAATAATTAAGATATATTCTTTTTATTAATCGAAATCTTTTTATTAAGCATTTTACTTTACTTAAAAACAACATAATTTTAGAGTTATATGCGTCTTTTCTGCCTTTGGGGACAGCTTTAAGTACAGGAGTACTTAAGAAGAGAGCCATGTCTATAAGTAGCAAAACAAAAGAAAGCGGTGATGAAAATAGTGATGATTCAGCATTTATGAGATGTCTGGGTAATTTTGAGTTACATTAATTAATCAAGAGTGATTTAGGCCTATTTAGAAACTCATGTAACCCCAAGGAAGTTTAAATATAAAGCTACGACCACTCATGACTAAGTACGAAGATTAATTGTGATCCCGCTGCTTGGGGCGACGGATCAAAACTTAATTTTGTTTCTTAAAGTTGTTGCCAGCTAAACGCAGGATTAAAATATCTTATACTTGAGCTGAGTGAGAGCGAAGCTGTATGTATTGAGCCCTCGGCTTTTTAATTTTAATTTACGGCTTTTTGATTTCATTATGACGACAGATGGGCTCGGCTCTTAATATTTACCATGAAATGTATTCGTTAAATTTGGTTAAACTTGTTTAATGTTATAGTAAGCTTTCTAGTTACCGCACTATAAATGGTACTCGTGTGCCTTTCGAGTAATAGGACTGTAACTTTATTTATTTATTCTTTCTTTTTGCTACCAAAAGCGCGAACTTACTTCCAAAACGCATTTTCTACCAGTCAACCGTTGCTATATATGTATAC
>DWDX01004432.1:0-11704 GCA_018245675.1 Agara michaeli | reverse complement strand
ATGTAAACGTAATGTAAGGGTATCGTATTATCGATACCTTTACATTAGCAACTCTGGTAAAGTTCGTGCTCGGGCTATAGTACTTATTAATGTAACGTTGTCATAATCAACACACAATTTATTTCGCAAAACAGAACTACTATTTTAAATGAATTCCGTTGGAATTCATTTAAACCACTAACGTTTATTTGAAAATAAATTTAATTACCGCACATATAAAATCATCAACAGCTGTATTTAGTTATGTGGTTTGAATCAAAATAGTCGATGGATTTACAGAATCCAAATTATTAATTCAGTGGAAAAATGTTACGCCCTGCCGCCCCGATGTACACATTCATATGCACTCTTTGAACTGGATTATCTTTTATAGCTCACAATGTTTAGTACGTATTAATATCACTTGTATAAAATTACTGTTTACGGATGAAATCATAAAATATAATTTGATTTGTACTAGCTACCTGTAACATGTGACTGCGCTATATTTTCAGTTGGAAATTTGCGCCAATATACTTTTTGTTCTGTTTTCTTCACACTGTCCTTGAGTATGATAATACTTTACCCGCTGAGTGTACACATGAAAAGCAAATAAAGGGAAATTATTTATGCTTATGGAGCATACCTGCAAACTCCACGGAATTACCTCCGGTTTTGATAGCGAAGAGAAGACGCCGAATGCTGGCTAAATAATACGAATAATGCGAGCAGAAGGGTCGGGAGTTACGGGACTGGTAATAAAACACATCTGTTGTTACATGCGAGGATATCGTCATCAAGTGCCGACTCAGAACCTCTACTCGGTGCAGGATGTGTTTACACGACAGAATATGATTGCCTTTAATATGACCTATTTATAATACCATCAATTTACGAGTATATCTAATGTAGATATACATGTCTCTACATGTGCAGAGACATGTAGAAATGTATTTGAGTACAATATTTATCTGCGTTATTCGCTAATCAAATTAGTTAATATGACTTGATGGCATAATAACTTTAATTTTCATTTAAACGCAATGTTACTTTAGTTGAAATCATGCTCTCCATTAAATGAACTAAGTTACTTCACATTCTCTTGCTATGTGTATGTATGTATGAAATGTGATAGAACAATGTACATTTAACGTAGCTTCTAACGTAGACAGTACTTAGGTAAGTATACATTCGAATAACGTTACAAGATCTCGTTCCGGACTTAGCCTTGAGCGTAGAGAAACTTGGGTACAATCCTATTCTCTATCACAAAGGATTTCCCCTTTGACGAGACGAAGCCAATTTTTTTGAGTTACTGTTCCTTATTAAACTTGAAACCTTTGCTGCTATTCACTTTACTAAGATAGTGTTTAAAGTTGAAATAAAATCCTTGCTATACTACCACGTAGTTCTTTAAAACATAATCTTTTTGTCTTCTTATATTTAATAAAACTTGTCACTTCACTTTATGGTTAGTGATCAATGTAGTGTGTAACTATTCCCGTGAATACTAAGCGGGAATGCCTCATGTCTTCTCTATCATATAAGAAAATACCTTATTATTAGCGCACATAAAACATTAAGTACAGAAGAGTTGTTTAATTTTAACAATTATTAATTATTATTATAACATTAATACACATCTACTCGAATACGTTCTACAGTTTAGTATTTTGTGTAGATTAAAACTGTTTTTGGCACAAATCATTTCAGTAAGTAGTATAATTTTTGTAAGGGTAATTCTTGATGCGCATACAAAATATTTCTCTTCGATTATTGCACTTATGCACACATAACATATACTCGGTAATACAAATTTCAAACAGTGTTCTCGCATCTTTCCTTTAACTTGCACATTACTAACACCGTAACGCTAGTAGTAAGTACGTAAAAATATGAGTATTATTTTTTTTTAACTAAAAATTTCTTCCTAGCAAGAGCTGAAACTGAAAAGTCGTCAATTCAGTGAGCTTCTTAGAAATTATTCCACTCATTTTTATGTTTATGTTGAAATTTGATGTCCACGACGCGAAGAGAACTTGAGTGTAAAATAAAAGTGTAGTGCATTCGCAGTAAAACCGGCGAGCTCGTAAACAGACATGGCTGTGATAAAATTAATGAATAGACCAAGATGTCCGCCATTAAAGGACTCGCTTGTACTCGTGCGTACATATAAAAACAGTGGCAGAATATTTTATAACATAAACAATTTTAATTGGATGCACCTTTCAGGGAACAGCTTTCTTCATGCATATTAGTCATAGAACGAGTCATGAAGAATTAATTTTTCAAAGTTCGCATACGTCATATTGTTAGCGATATAACAGCTCGAAGAAGTTTTACTTACGTACGTTTTTGTACGCCGTAAAAGGCAAAATATGGATTGAACTAATAATTGTTGTAAAAATCTTTAAATATACCCATATTTGTACAACTAAACGTTTTTATCTTCGTCTTTGTCCATTTTATTTAAAGACATGATATACTTGACACGATTGCCACGTTTCAATTACGCACGTATGCATGCATGTGATATCTACACTAGGCTACGCCAACAGTCAATTATTTCTATTTAGTGACGTAAAAATTTACAGTTTTATATAAATTTATATATACGAGTCGTCTGCTTCGACCGCATTGGACAATTTTATAAATACAGACTCATAAAATTCAGACATAAAAGAATGAGAGCGATAGATACCAAAAAATAAATAAAAGAAGCACTTGGCTTTAAACAGAACTTAAGTACTCGTGCTTCGCACAAAGGTTGGTGCAGTTACTCATGCAGAAGTTCTAAAAGTTTTATATCCCTCTTTCTTGGGAATACTAGAACAGAGAAATATCAAATGTTTTATTAAAATTACGTTATCGCGGTGTGGACCCACGCCCCCACGCGGGCCTGTTTCTTGTGTCACTTGTACGCGTCTGAAATTTGCGCCGGGGGAAATATCCCCCTTGGGTTCTTTAGCTGTCACGCGGGTTTTTTTACGCGAGCGGGTGTGATCCTCATACATGGCATACGCATGTATCAAAGATGCTTTTCCTGTCGTGCGTGCCGTGATCATTCAATATTTAATTGATTGTTGGTTCTTTATTTTTAAATAGAACTTTCTAACTTAATTTTATCGCTCAAGAAGAAAAACAGAACCTTTCTGTTACATAAATTATTGCTTCTGTTTAACATAAATTCATCTGCGTGGAACAGAGACCACTTTAGCAATAAGCTTTAATGATTCTTACTGTTTCCTTACAATGTTGAGAGTAAATTAAATTATAATAATAAGTCAACTTAAGTAAATTAAGGTACATTATAATTGGAACATTAAATACGAACACTAAAAGTAACAGCTACCTATAAACATTGGTGTATAAGCAGTTTTATTGAAACAGCGTTTCATTAATATTTCATCATAAAATATATTTACACTAAAGTTGATGATTTCCTTTCTTTCCTATGAGCGAACCCACGTATTATGTCAGTGACCTGTGTAAGGACCATAGTAATCAATATTGTATCTTTATTTAGGTACCAACTGTTTCTCCAGTTGAAGCAAGACGTGCTACGAAGCCGATTGCCCGTTGGCTTCGACTTGGCGGCCGAGCTTGCCGCGTACGTGTTGCAATGTAAGTAGTTTTGCTTCTTAATTATATCAACAAATAATAAAATATATTGTAGGTGTTATTTTTCATTGGTTTTGTACTTTCGACATTGTCTTCCTCGATATGTTTAAATAGAATAACTAAGTGGTATTTATTTCAAAACTGTATTTTAAATGTAAATTCACATCTTTATATCATGTTCATAAGAAATAAACTGTAATTCAACTTGATTAATATATTATACTTGAATCAATCGGATAACTCCGATTTAATTTATCTGATTTGAGCTTTTCGATACATACATTATTCTTACTGTAGACTTTCTAAGTAAAGCATTGTTCACGCACACTGATCGGTGAATTAAACTTTTAACTTACAGCAATGGTAGGTACGGAATATTTGACCATTATTAGAAATATATTTATTACACTAAATCAATAGAACAACCGTTAATAATATTGGGCACTAATAAACAACGTGTGAATAATTAAATTAACATTAAACATTTCAAAAGTCTAAAGCACTTAGCGAGCACCGACTATAATAATAACCGTAGCAATCTGTTCAACATTCCGTGACATAATTGTAAAGTACACGCAATGGAATAATAAATGAAATTGAACGCCCCGAAGCCGATGTGTGGACGAGGACGTTGACTCATTGCTAGAGGCGTACAGCGTACAGGTACGAAACGGCCATGCACATGTGAGTAAAAGTCTCATACGACCGAAGTACACAGGCTGCTTACAATCAAAACACGCGACTAAGCGATTTACTTGATATATTGCAGTACCATGGATCTGATAATTGCCTTAAAGTGCAATTAAGTCAGACGATTTTGCCACATATAAAAAAAGGCACTAAAATAATTTAACATGTACGCGGATTTTTGAAGAACTGCTGAAAATTTGCTATAAATGTATATCGATTTAGTTATTTACATAATAGTCTACTTCATAAGGTAAAATAGTAGGTATTTCAGCACATTTTGTGCCGTCATACGTTGCAATTATTCGCATTGTAAAGGACTTCATCGAAATCGCAATAGATGAAATCAGCTAACATGATCGCGCGCTTATGTGTAGCTACATCCGTATTGTTGTTATTTCGCTACAGAATGTGTTAATTTATATGAGCTGAAAATATCTCCAGGGCTTTGTCACGACGAACCAAACTAAGTCGCACACGGTGTGTCGCGTACATGAATTTTATCTTTTATTGTTTATTAAAGAACCGCTGTTCCGACACCATCCTGGTTTCATTATATAAATTGTGGATATTCTGTGATACCTATATATTATTCTTATATCCTTATAAATATCAAAACCATGTTTGATAACTGTTCAATCGAAGTATCAATTGGGAATGTGTAACGATTCTAAAATACAATTTGCTTTAAATCCAGAGTAACAATCGGTTACCTGAACAATTTTTTTCCCCAATACAACCAGGCCCGGATGTAAAAGAAAACAAATAAGCACAAGTTTGCAATACGTTGGAATAATTCTTTTGCTCTTTCACCAATTTACTCAATTGCTTGCATTGTCCATCGAATACCATTGAGTCTGGCTCAATTCCGCCGGCAGCGACAGCATTGTCAGAGCTATTTTCCATAGCTCTGAATCTATTACACTAAGAAGAAGAAAATCTGTTTAGCTTCTAGAAAGGCCATTGTAAGTGTGACTTCGTACTCTTTTAAAAAACATCTTTAATTCAATCCCAGTGGAAAAGTTCGAATTAGGTTTTAGCTTTAGGATCGCATTGCCATTAAAAAGAAATATAAAATTACGCTTAACCGGCAAGATACTGCTCGTTTATCATGTTGATAGTTGTTGTACCGATCGTGTTAGTGATCATACTTGTGCAAGATTTTTTTGCACGAACGAACTCTCACGCAAACGGTTAATTATCTTTTCAACATGGTCTACTAATCAAGATTCGGTTCACTCATACACACACACCGGTAATAATTCATCATTGTTATTACATTTTGATTGTATTATACGCGGCTCTAACGATATAGTACTAAATTAAAACAAGGGGTAGACCAAGAGACCAATGTATCACCATGAAGTGCATTAGAATAGCCTATACATCATGATTGCCCAAGTTAAGAACATACAATCCTTTTGTTCCGATGCTGGTTAAACTTTGTAAATTTTACTTTAACAGATCGAAGCTAGCTACATAAGATAAGTACAAAGGATCATAATTACTACAATTAATTATACATTCACAAATTGTATAAACTCTAGTCAAAAGTCTAAACGAGTATAGTCAAAACGTTTAGGTGTAGTTGGATGTCACGCCCGCAAGCCTTATATGTATATTCCATGTTAAGAATCCGTTCACTAAAATTTCAAAAACAAAAGAGACAATTTGCATGAAATAAATTCATAGCGTAAATAAAAATTCAAACAAAGAGTGTGTACGTTTATATCTTGGAGAAAATTGAAACTGAGGAAAGTAAAAGGAAAAAAAAATTGTAGGTGTGTTTTCAAAGACGTTTTATTAAGTCGTATCAAAGGTAAAGTGGAGCGCTCGAGGCATAATATCAATGCGTTATTCAAAAGGTAAATGAGCCATCAGCGGTGGGGCATCGTTTGCATCTAATCTCACCTACATCAGCGACCCTTACAACTTACGAGGTCCCAAGGGATGTATACTGGCGCGTTAGAACGCTACAACATTACGATGGGCCATCCTTATAAATGTACTCCGTGACAGTAGTCACAGACTATCTAATTAAGCAAAAAGTTTGCGAATGTTTGTAGTTGTGCTAACGCGCGTTTTATACTCTCTGCTTAAATTATAGATTTCATTAACGGCAAGGTAAACATCAACAAACCAAAATTCGATAGTTATCCGAATTTACATTCAGTTTATGAAATTCATCGGTGAATTTCATCTGAATTTATTTTCAGAATGGACGTTTTAACCGCTCGTCTGTATATTTTACACCGCAGATAACATAAAATATTCCAGTTTTCCCGCCCTTTTGCATCAGAATGATGCAGTCCCCTTATTTTCTTTATAATGTAATTTTGCAATACATTATTCATACAAGCATGCGTTTAAAGATATTTTCATGAATATCAATGAACTCATAAACGCACAACTTTTCTAATTTATCGAATGTTAATAATCTTGAATAGGAATATTAATGTAAATATTTCCATAATGTATCTTGTATTATTGATAATGAATGTAATCTAAACTTGTAGTGGTATCCAAGACGGTTTTAAAATACATATGTACGTAAACTAAATTTAAAAAGAAATAGTTACAGTCTAGATTTGATTAGTTCATTTAAAACCCTAAAACTTGTCTCTGACTTTACAAAGTTTTCTGCATTTTTGAAAGAGTTATTAACAGACTTACTATAACGGCGAAGGAAAACATCATGGTGATGCATACACACCTTTTTTTTCAACATTTATAACACTGCTGAACGCGAGTCTCTACTCATAGTGAAAACATTTTAAGGTCATACCTACTGAAACGGTGGCCAATTGCAGATGGGCAGATTACGAATTAGATTGGGAGATGTTGTTGCACAATTAATCAATAAAAGGGTCGATGATGATGAACCTTTAAAAATAATAGTATACACAAAGTAAAAATGCAAACTTGCGAATATTCCAGTTCGTTATGTCGTCCTTGTTCCTTGTAACAGTACACGATACCCGAAAAAAGACATTTCAGTGAGTGAACGACGAAGCACTATTTGTCACTGTTGGCCGCCATCTATTTTAGATGCCTGTTCGTGAAGTCGTTTTCTGTTTGGAAGTACGGTGAATGTAGACAATGGCTCGTCCTTCGCAACAAGTTAGCTGGCTCGACAAACACTTCGCATTAATCAACCGGATGGGCGATCGCTCGGATGCTGAGCGAAATGAAACCGTGTAACCGCTAACCGGGATTACGTGAAATTACGGTTTCGATTGGGCGCAGATTAAAAGGATAAGTGTAAAATATAACACCGATCGTAATGCACTCATTAATGTACTCGTTGTTTGTTATATACGGCCCAATGAAACCTTTGTGCCATTTAAGTGGTTCATTTCGTTACGAATTTACCTTATTTCAATAAATTTGCCTTCGCCAAATATTGGGAAAGCAGATAATGAATATCAGGACGCTCACATCGCCATTTTATAGTGTCCAATTTATATCTACAAACCTACAGCATAGTTTGAAAATATAATTCAAAATAATGATAATAAAAAAAAACTTAATACATAAGTAGCTATTATTAAAGTTTTTTATTTATTAGGGAGATAATGAACCCGTGATAAATTTTCATTTGCATGTCATTTTGCAGACCTTTTCCAAAGGGGACCAATAGTTTTCCTATAAGGTAACAAAAGAAAAGTTGGTTTACCTCCATTTTACCTCCAAAACTTTTATAGCGCGGTCTGCCCTTGTCCCACTTGTATACATTTTATGTTGAAAGGATCAATAAAACATCTGGGGCCAGTCTTTTCAAACGCGGTCCACAACCCATGAAGGCATGTGGCTTACGTCGCGGCGGTAATAAGCTATATAAAGTGATTGAAAAAACGCCAACATGCATTTGCATCTTATATCTATGGAAGCGAAAAATCTACGCCGTTCACATAGTGTTTGTATACATCATTAAAAACCACATTGAGCGCTATCATATGGTGGTCGTAGCGCGAAGCTCAGACAGTTCGACGCGAAGTGTTTGACTAGTGTGAACGCAGCCTAATA
This sequence comes from Agara michaeli, assembly GCA_018245675.1. Classification (NCBI taxonomy): domain Eukaryota; kingdom Metazoa; phylum Arthropoda; class Insecta; order Lepidoptera; family Hesperiidae; genus Agara; species Agara michaeli. Next base: position 3,391 of record DWDX01004432.1, on the reverse strand, counting down.
TTTTCACATCTAAACATAAACGTGAAACGTTACCGCTGACTTAAATTGACGAAATGTTTGATAGAAACCATTGGGCGATCTAGCGCTTTGATGTCCGCCACGTTGAAATCAATTTCCGAGTAATGTTATGTGTTTATGTTAGTGATACACCGCATACAATGATTTGTAAGCGATTATTTACGACTCATAACAGTAAATTATATAAGCCTTGTATGTTATGTTTCGTTTAAGAATTATTGTGCAGTAATAAGCACATTTTACAAATATATAGGTTATGTGGTTTTAGAATAGCATTCCTGTTAATTAAGTTGAGTAAACACGACCTATTTCCGTTTTAAATAAATGAGTGCTAACTAGTATATATGCAGTGGAAAACTTTCACCGAGATTGGAAATGCTGGAAAAAAGAGAATTAATACAAGCGCTAATTATGTAGGAACTCCATACCTATTGATAGCAATAACATGGTCGTATATTTTTTATAGATTCTGATATTACTGGAGCATTAGTGATGAAAAGTGGTATTAGAAACACATCTATTTATATATTTATTTTTATACTTATACTCGTATGTGTGACAAAAAGTGTCGTTCGATTACGTAACAAAAGGCATTATGAGTATATACTTGTATGAGAAAGATTCTAATTCGGAATTTAACTCCGTAAACGCCTATCAGTACTAAAATACATTAATTCAATATATTACCGCTATACGCTTTTATTTCATAATACTAATTATTATTGTCACTTTGACGCCAAAAATGTATCGTAATGGCATAGATTACGATATCTCACTGCATTTGAGCTTTAAACATTTACGCACACCCCACATTTTAGACAGGTCGGCAGTTTCTACGGTGGTGTAAAATGTTGCAAAAATCCTGCGCGCCTCACACTACCATCTCCTCACCAACTGACCACGATCTGTATTGTCTGAATAGTGTGCACAAATAGCACTATGACCGTCTCTGAAAGGAGACTCGTCCTACCTCTACTTAAAGAGTAACAGTTCCTTCCAAACAAATATAGCTAAAGACAATAGAGTATTTATTGCAAATGAAATACATATATTAAAATCAAATGCTATACGAGAATAGTTTTTAACTGGATCGAACCCATGCAATGTAATATTAATAACGATCACCCATTAAAGAGCCAGAGGTACGCAAGGGTCTGGGGACATAAGAGGCGAGGTCATTAGCCGGTCACATAACCCCGTTTCTTCCCCCGAGGACTATCACCGAGCTGTGATTGCACAAAGCTTTACCCCTTCACTTCTTTAGTTGTGTTATGTCGATCAACCCTTTTCAGAACCCTACGCTGTATAAAAAGTAGGTCTTTAGGATTTTTCTACCACAGATTTCTAGTTCACATAAAAGTATGCTATTACGTGGCTTAATTATTATTAGTCATATAATTATCACAAAAAACTATTCAGTAAGATTTTAAAAATAGTGTGTAGTCTGCAGATCAGTAAAAATTATGGCCATGTATTAACATTACTATACTATACACCTTCAAAAGCAAATATACAAAATAGCTAATTTAAAAAAAATATCTTTGCGAAGATACTTCTAGAAAGTATTAAATCAAATATTAACTACTGTACCAAAATGTTTCCTGTAATCTAATTGGAAACTGGACGCCATTCTCAATCGGCTTATTGGTTGAGCGGCTATATGTATTTAGCCGTAACATCGTTTGTATCATTCTACGGTTCAGTTAATTCGATTTTGACTTTGAAGTTCTCTTATTTATTATCATTTAAGAAAGCTATACTCGCTTCAGTGGACTTTAGATATAATCGTTTGAATTTATTCCAAGTCGGTACCAAAGTTCTTGAATTAAACGAACTGACAAAAATATGATGTCGATGTTAACTTATAATTTAAATAACATTTTGACTCGTAAATATGTATTTTGTTCTTGTTAATGCACAAGTCGGACACAGTACTATTAACATGTTTGAGAATAATAGGCGGTCAGTGACAAGATAATGAGCCAAATCATCTCTAGGAAGTCAATTACTTGGATTATTATGAGCGATTATGTTCGTGTGTAATTTTTCTACTCGGGCTTAGATTTATTATGTGAAATTACACGTTTTATATGTATAACTAAACGTAATCAGAAGCGAAATATCCCACACGTGTTCCCCACTAACGCGCAGATAGCAGATGTTGCGATATCCGAGGACAAAAAGATATATGACGGGAAACGACTGACGGCTTTTCTCACTACTTTTAGTTTTTTCTCTAGCCTTTGGTAGAGTTTATTATCCAACTCGTCCATTTATCCCTTGTAATCTAACATGATGAAATATATTAATTCCTTTATGCTCTTTGACGTATACACGATGTCGCTTCAAATATGTATTCTCCTATTGTCTCTTTCTAATTGTCAACTACAAATTACTGATGTTCAGTCATAACTACAAAACTACTAATCAAACAAGCTAGATACGATCTGTGACAATAATTATTCGTAAATCAAATATGACGAACAATAGATATAACGTAACGAATTACCTACATTTATAATAAATGTTTGCCGCGACAACATCCCGTTATTTGGTTAGGACAGGAGTTTACTCACCTTTATTAAATTAATTGCATATGTTAAAGACTGGGTCGCCATTATAGTAGAACTGTTGACAAGGACATACAAATAAACGCTATAACACACAGCTAACTAGCGAGCGGCAAGCTGTAAATATTCTCACTAATTGTAAAATAATACCGTATTAAATGTATACATGGAAATTACAGTCCATAGTATCCAATGATGCCCTTATCAATCTCGTAGAAAACAGATTTCAATAAGGAACATCGAGCTTAAAAGTCATAACTTCTATTTGGTCCTTTCCCATTAATTCTTAGTGGAGAAAGAAAAAAATCCAATTAGTGTTACGCTGAGCACATTCTTATTTCGGATTACCTCTACTTGAGTTTAGAATAGCAATAGACAGTTGGTATGTCTGGTTTTCATTCGTATTGTTGTCATCGATGAAATAGAATTCGTATAGAAATCGTTCAGATTTCAGATCTCTTTCACCGCCGTCGAAAATTGAACTAATACAAAAAGTAAAATACATAAACTGTAAACCCTAATTCATCTAAATTAAAACATGCGCAATTTTTTTTGCGATACAAATCATGGCATGTTATATTTTCCCATCCGTTACTCTTCGACTGTAGAACATCATCATTGTGAATTGTTTGTTCATGGTATTTTCGGTCCACTACACCCAAGGCAGCTGTCCCATAAGCGATATTCGCTACGTTTGTGTTGTGTTTATTACGTAACATCAATATCACTGTAGCCCGAGCACGAACTTTACCAGAGTTGCTAATGTAAAGGTATCGATAATACGATACCCTTACATTACGTTT
>DWDX01004431.1:0-11705 GCA_018245675.1 Agara michaeli | reverse complement strand
TGCTATCGAATGCTTATTACATAATAGATTGGAAAAGACATTTATGTATTTCGGCTTTACACTCGATAGACTTTTCTGGGTTTGAGGACTCCCTGATCTTCATACGGAAGGTATCGCCGTCCTACAACACCAGCTCGTCTCCCGAGACGAGTGACCATCCCGTGGCTTCCTCCGACCTACTCGTCCTTAGAGTCACTTATTGAATGGTTAGAGCACCCGCTCTGAACGCTCTAGGCCCTAGAAACCTCAAAGTCGCCTTTTGGCATCAGGCAATACCCTCGACTTCCCGCACCAACAGTACGGACCACGTGGCATTATGTATTTCGCGCTTTACTTGTACATACCTACTCATATACATTACATACATATACAATACAATATGTTATGCTATAAGCTTCAACGTGTAATTTTTAAACTGACATGAGCATCCTGCTAAACGACTTCAAAATAGTTCTCTCATATATGTATAAATATCAGCAGCATAGCACGGGTCTTAAACGAACAAAAATATTTAAATCTAAGTGTAGTTAGTTGTAGAATGTAAAAATCATAAGTATATGATATACTGGTGTCTGGCTCGAAAGGACCAAGTTTGAAGCGCACTCGAATATTTATTTTAATTCGGATATTCAAGTCCGTGTATACTGTTAAGCTCTGTTTGTTAATTAATTTGTAATCACTTCAAAGAAACTATTTAAATTTCACATTCTAATAGCATTTCTTTATATTTTGAAGTCGGTTAAGAATACTATTGAAATATAATTACTTTGTATTGTATAATATGTATATAATAATTGTGTATACGCTTCTGTCGTACGCTTTCTTACGGAATAGAGGTCGCTATCAATCTCACCGGTAAGTGGTCTGCCATTAATGTATATATTACTATCACTGTGCATAACTTTGTGTGATTCCCGAGTTGCTTTGAGCGTTACTTACTTTACCGCCAAATATGCTATATAATATGCTCTTTTCTGTAAGCCATTAGTGGGTGTTGTGCTCCTATGAAATTGGAATAAAGACCAAATTATAATGAATAATAATAATGTGTAGCAAAAAACTTTGAGAAGTGATTCACAAGCACATTCATGCAAACAAGACTCTCTCCCCTTCGATCACTCTCTCTCTCTCTCTCTCTCTCTCTGTTACTCTATCACTCTATCAGTATAATAGTAAAATAGGAGACACCCATTTTGTTCTACCTGAACTAAAGTGACGATGTACGTTTTGCAGGCAGCAAGCGTGAGTTGATCGCAACGGCGAAGGCCATCGCGGAGGCCTCGGAGGAGGTCACGCGGCTCGCCAAGAAACTGGCCCTCGAGTGCACCGACAAGAGGATTCGTACCGTGAGTATAATAATAGTATCAATGGTATATTTGCCTCCTGCATTCAGACACGTACATTGTAACATATTTCAATACTGTTTTTGTCTATTTTGGGAGTATAAAATCTAAATTAAGCTTTGTAGGCCTGTATTTCAGGAGTCTTAGCCAGCATCCTTTGATAACGGGTACATTACATTACATTTACATCATATATATGTATATGATGTCACACACGGTCATAGGTCATATATATAACACGGTTTTAAAACAGAAAAACGGTATAATATCATGTGACCAGTCGTTCGTCTAGTTAAAGGACATGCTATGTAGAGTTTAAGGAATTCCATTTCACTTCAAATTTTAATGATCCGGTATATCCAAATATTTGTTATGTTCCAGAATCTTCTGCAAGTCTGCGAGAGGATCCCGACCATCGGTACGCAGCTCAAGATCCTGTCCACGGTCAAAGCCACCATGCTCGGGGCTCAAGGTGAATATATAAGACTCTTTTGTATATCCGATCGGGTTCTCATAATTTGGACTGTTTTATACGTAAGCGTTTGCTTCTTAAGAGCTGAATAGCTTCCAGTTGAATAAACCAGGGTCTTAAGCGCCTCATATGAGGTCTTAAAAACCTCATTATGAATGAAGATATTTTCTGTGTGTACCGAATCTAAAATCAATAGCAAGTTTATAATCCTTGACTAGATTTAATTACTTATATTTCTGCATTTAAATTATTTTCCACATTTATGCAATACTCCATTTATTGTATATGCTATATTTAAAATATTCTTATTATATATATATCTTAACTCATAATGGTTTGCCTTACTTTGATATTATATTTGGTATTGCTTTTTAAAAAACAACAATATAAATATTGACATTGGTTACTTAAGAATTTTTACGATTTTTCAACAATTCTACTATTTATGCAAGAATATTAATGATATCCAAGTATATTAATAATGAATTGTACTTTTATTGAAGACTATATTCAAAATTATTTAATGTGTTTAATTATATCTTTTTCTCGCTTCCTCTGTTTGCTAATGGCTGTTTCTTTTGCCTCATATCGTTGGCTCGTTAGTCGGCATGCCGGATTACAAAGGTAAACATTTGCTTAAATGCTTGTAAACGTGTTAAATATTTCACGGATCCGGGTTCGATTCCTGATCATACAGATATGTTAATAATGTACCTATTATAGATCTGAGCTATGATTGTAAAGCTTTACACAGTATTAACTATCTCTGTAATGACAATGAAAGAAAACTGACAAACACATGCATAGATATTATTGTATATTCAATATTGTAACTAGCACATGTTGGCAAAACAAGTTTAGTATGTAAGCGACACTGCACGTACACTGCCTGCATTGTGTCTTACTTTCTTTTTGTTATAATTCTTTATTCATACTGAAAGCTACTTGAAATAAAACACGTATTGCTCGGAGAAGGATAGAACGCAGAGAGTTTATTGTTTCCAAACCACAGATTAAACAACTGTGACACATACATAAATACAGATTTCAACAGATGGCGTTAGTATACATATTTTGATATATTTAATTACGAAATTACAACATAACCGCTTGTAATTTTTATTATAACGTTGTAATTGATGGTCATACAATTTTTTTTCCTTGAACAGATTTTTTTCTGGTAACCCTACCTCAACACATCATATAACATTGCATAAATATATAATATATAAACTAAGATTAATGGTTCCGTAGGTAATGTTAATTTTATATTGCATTGTAGTGTCTCATATTAATTATTCAATCCGTTGCAGGGAGCGAGGAAGACCAGGAGGCGACCGAGATGTTGGTTGGAAACGCACAGAATCTCATGCAGAGTGTGAGTGCATTTGTTATTACAATTTGCAAACATCAAAGCCGCAGCACTTACATCTGGCAACGCATAGTTCTGATTTGTTTTGTTATTATTATTATTAGGATGTACACCAAATATTACAATAGTACCTATTTACGTAATTAATAAGGAATATTTTTTTTTATTGAACATGTGTTGCAGGTGAAGGAGACGGTGAAGGCGGCGGAGGGCGCGTCCATCAAAATCCGCACCGAGCGCGGCGGCTACCGTCTGCGCTGGGTGCGTCGCTCGCCCTGGTACCAGGTGTAGTCGACCTGCTCGCACTTGGCCCACTGCTATATCTCCATCTCACGCGATCGGTGTGCCGATTGCCGGGCTACATGGCTACATACTGAAATCTTCATACTGCGCCGGACGCGTCGCTTGTCTTGGTATCTAGTGTACCTGTCCTACTCGCACTCGGCCAACTGTTTTATCACCATGTCTCTCACACTCGATCAATGTACAGTTTGGATGCTACCTCGTCCAGTTTTATTAACTTATTACATAATGATATCTTGGGCACACTGTGCTGAGTGCGCCGCTCGCTCTGGAAGCTCCGCCCTATCCACACTTCGATATTACCATCTCCCTTGTTTTAGTATTGGGATGTGAAACGGTTGCAGCCAAAGTAACGCCTGACTGCACTTAAGGCGCGGTATAACATTTTATTTGGTCATTGTATAATTTTGTTATATTTTCTTGTATGGCAGTCTTTATTTCTATAAATCGTTATTTAGAATAATACTTGAAAGCCTTTTTCATCGATAAATTTATGTATGTATACTATTGTTTTATATATATATATTTGGGTGCAATTTGTTATTTAGCCGCAAAAATTTTTGTTAATATAATATTTCAATCTAGAATAAGGTAAGCTAATATAAAATTCGTATTGAAACGTGTGATGTTTGGAAAGAAAGTGCCATGGATTAGTGCTTTATAAAATAAATAAATATATGGTAGCGTTAGTACGTATGTGATGACTTGTGTGATTGTTCGTCTGTTCGGATGGTACGTAGGTCGCTTTATTAACGGTCGTCGAATGTAATCCTTACTCTTTTCATAATATTCATATTTAAAGTAAAATAATATCAAAATGCGTATATAAATGTTGTTTAAAGAAATCAGTTCTCGTTATAAAATAAAAAATCCGGCTTGAAGGACCATCAGTGAAAAAAAAGCTAGGCTCTTTGTATATTTTTTACTTTAGTAGGAGAATGTACATACATATCTACACATACTTCTTGGCAATACTATTCGGTGTAGATATTTCTGATTTCTTTTATATTAAAAAATGAATTTACAGACACTACTTTGTGTAATAATAATCTACGTACGATTTGATCAGATGCTTGATGGCCTTACAGAATATTGTATGAAAATATTAAATATTTACCGATTAAACTATACTCTATTCTCTGTGACTGCTTGGGTCTGATAAATATGTATTTACATACATATTTACTGACGATAAGAATTGTATGTATATACAAATATATATCTTGTATGTAACGTGAAAATCTGACTGCGAACATAAGTGTGATTTAAAGATTCTCTCATATTGTAACTTTTCAATATGACATCATACATTTTGTTCGTGTTTTTTCCAAATTACCCCAGTAGAAAGTTTACATGCTGTTCTGCCATTATTGTGTTTATTTTTAAGGGCAATTTTTAGGTTTTAAAGTGCAATTATGATCAAAGCCCAAGATAATTACTAAACTGAGTTGCATAAGTCTCGTTGCAAATGCTGGCAAGCAAACATTTTCAGACATATCCCTTAAATTTTACCCTATTCTTATGCCTCAAAAAACACTATTCAAATATTTGTTGATTATTGTTCTATATGTGTTTGCGATACGGTTGAATATTACCTACAGGCGATAAATCTACTTGTCTGCTCGGTTTGAGGTTGTTTACAATTGGTCTGAACTTGTCAACACATTTCAACGGTTGTATATTATTTTAAATGATTATCACATACATAGTCCAAAGGGACGCTAAGATGCATATATAAAACCTACATATCTCCGTCTTGAAAAGTTCTGTTATATTTGTAGGTGAACGTACCTATCAAACTATATACATACATATTTAAATGCATTAATTATCTGTGTAGCATGCCATGAGACTCAAACGGAAACACATGAAATTTAGGTTGTAATTGTATTGGTTTTTTTTGTACATTTTTTGTTACAATAAAGCTTTTTATATCATTTGGATATTGATTTTACTTTCGTTTTAACTATTTTTTTATTTATTATTTTTGGTTGTGTTTGTTATATACAAAAGAGTATCAATTGTAGGTATTAGGTATAATTTTATTTTTAAAAAAGTTGCATAGCTCATAGAAAAACTTATATTTTTTTTGGTCCTAAAAGTGACTGTTAACTTTATTTTTCCGGAGTTTTTTTTTATGATAGGTCACAGCATTTAGAAGTGTTTTCTTTACACCCTGTATAAATCACTTTGTACTATGCATATTTTTAACGTATGTCTCAACTGAGCTGCCTTTCAATGTTGCGCTTTGAAATTTCTCATTCTATGACATAAATTAAATATACTTATATATTATATACTATTTTATATATGGAGATTGAAATATTTTTATATGACGGCGTGTGTGATTTAAATATGTAGTTGAATTAATTGTAAGTGTTATATTAAAAGGAGTAAGATATGGTACTTATTTTAAATCAAAATTAATTGTAATTTTGTATTCACTGCCGGACACATAATGATCTCGAGAATAATTTAGATGCAAATTTAACAATACACAATAATTTTGCTTTAAAAAAACGTCATCATTGAGACCGATTGTTTGCCCACGGATTACCAGCAGCGGGCACGGGTCGTGCATCAAATTAACAATTTGAAATAAAAGTTTTGAGCCAAATATCACTACGCAATACCAGCATGTACCATATCTTGATAGAACTTAATTATAAGGTTATCGTTTAGGTATTCGTAACAGCAATAGCCTAGAAATAGGCCTATATATTTTTAACGGACCGTCTGCGAGGTTGGAGTGAAAATTAACACAAAAAGCATCAGATGGCTGTATAATATGTTATATTATCATGTCAAACGAATTCTAACCTTATACATGTACATATTAAGTGCAATTAAGAATACTAACATTGGACTAAAGTGATTTATTAGAGCGGCTACATGTTATGTGCTTTTTAATACTTTTATTTATTAGATTTAAATTTTATTTATGATAATAAAGCTTTTTATTTAACTGTGTTATGTTTTTTTTTTGTTGATTCAATAGTGGTTGATCGTGATAAAAATAGTTGTCACTGTCAATGTGACAGCTTAATCGAGGCAAAGATGTGACATCGTAAGTTCATTAAAAAAATACTAATTGATGACTAGGATAATATATGTATAATTGCAAGATCGAGGGTATGTTTGTTTAAATTCAGTATTATACATTCATATCTTCACCCGGGATGGATTGGAATTTTGATTATCTATAATGATATGTCTTCAGAGTTTGATACCAAAATAGGGCGCGTTCGTCTGCTAAAAATTGTTTATCTATATTAATACCTGAAATATTTATTAAAATCGTTGGCTTTAGTAATCTAAAAAGTTAAAGGGCATTAGAGGTAATTAAAGTAATTAATTTTAAATATGCGTATTTCCTTTTAGCATTTAGAAAATAGGGATTTCAGCTAAAATCGGAGTAGCCAGATATACTAACAGAAAATTCTGTTTTAATACCACAGATCGCCTGATGCCAATTATATTTGTGGCAGACTAGGTAGGATGTTGGTCTGCCTAATCTCTAAAAACCTTGATACCCATGGAGTTCAATGACCTTTAAATACGGTTTGTATCCTTATTTATGATTGCGATCCACAATGAGTCCAAGTTATTTCATTACTTCACGTTTCATGTAGGTATGTAAGTATTTTATTTATAATGTATGTAATTCCTTAGTATCAAAGGGTAATTGCAATTATTTATGGTTTATGAAAACAGCATATTTTTTTTATGCTTTCTGCCTATGCCGTTAGGGACCTGGCGTGACGGTATGTTGTTGTTGTTGTTGAAAACAGCATAAGTATGTTATAAGACATAAGCAATTATAATCATATGAAATCAGGCGACATTTCTGTCAAACAACATATCGCCTACTGATCCGGATTAAAGTACTAAATTTTATTATAATATGTAGTGTTATACACTATCTATTAAAATTAAACCTATCAAGTTATGTTTCCAAAGGCCTAAACGAGTAGGTATATGATTCATTAATGATTTGTTAAAAATGTAGTACCTACTTATATCATTAATTCTCTATTCATTTATTGTCGAAGACCTCGGGAAAAAATACCTGGTACTAATTAACATCTGCTATACCTACTTTAATAGTTATTATGGTCTATTTCTAAAAATATTCCAGCAGGTTGATATTAATACACGTGGTAAGCTCACGTGCCAACATCGGCGTAAGGCCATACAGTATCATGTCAAATTTTAGTTCTGTTTTTCGCAGGCTTTTCTCCCGGCCTACCTTGGTCCGAGGTTATAATAACTCGTGATATAGGTACTTGCTAATATTTAATATTACGTATGTATGTATGAAGGTATGAATTTATTAACAATCAAATATTTTCTCAAATGACTATTGTTGTTTTATTTAACTATTTGTAGGTACATAATTATTAGTTATTAATGTGATCGTAATATTTTCAAATTGATAATCGATCTATACGCTATCTAATGTTCTTTGAAATATATTCATCATCTTTTGTTGCCGATAAAGCATACTGAACATGTATGTACGGGTTGGCCGACTTCACATACCTTTGAGAATATTACAGAGAACTCTCAATATATTGTGTAGATTTCTCCACTCATTTTTACTTTTTTCTTCACTATGTTTTCCCTTCGCCGTTATAGCAAATCTTAATGTTAAAAACGCAAGTAACTTTATAAAATTGGCGTCATTAAGCACCTACCTAAAAGTATCTTCACAAGTTTCACTGAAGAAATTGCTTATTAGTCGTTTATATTATAGATTTCGTTCTTCGCAAATACGATTTGATATTTAAATACTAAAATCGCGACCATATAAGTACTAACTTAGAATAGCAACATAGAGTTTATCGTATAATACGTAAGTAACTATAGTCATTCAATAATGAAAGAAACGTATTTTACGTAATGAATAATGTTCAACTTTAATAAATATAGAATCTACTCGTAACAATAGCACTAAGAACTCTTGCACAAAACAGCATAAAACCCTTGTTTAGTTATCGAAGGATGCAGAACCTAAGCAGCATCAGTTGTCAATGAACAAAGAAAATTGTCAAGTAACGCACAAACTTTTCTGCATCCAAAAACTATACAACAAACTAAACCGAAATTCGCACAGACAATAAAAATGCATTTAGTAGCTTATTCACCGTACAACGATACGTTTACTTAACACGAAATACTGTTTTTTTTTAATGGCAACACAACAGCCCGCGTAAATTCGAGAGCGAGCCAATCGATCAGCGACCAGACGACCGCGCGACGACGCGACGCGACGTTGCCGTGCCGCTCCGCCATGCTCTTCAACGAGAGATTGGATCTGCGGCTGATACAGCTCGTCAAGGAGAACCCCGTACTTTACGACCACAACAATGGCAAATACATGGACTTCAACGCGCGAGAGGTCGCCTGGCAGAAGATCGGAGACGAACTGCGGCAGCCCGGTGAGTTGTCTTTTAGAATTTACGATCGCGTTCGCGTGGCACCATTACTACGGGTACCCGGAACTTTCTCACCGTATACTCACCTGTTCAGGTTCTGACATTGTATTACTTCGTCTTGTTTACGATTGTAACGATTATAATATCATTATAGTTTAGTAAAAATTATACCGAGACCGATGAATGCTGATGACTCTTCTATTTAAATAGCTTAGTTACTAAATACCATTATTTTGTTTTAGCCGGAGATTGCAAAGTGAGATGGATCAACATAAGAGATGTTAACAGGCGCACATTGAGAAAGAACATGAGGGACCCGGGATCGCGCACTCGAACTTACAAATATGAGAAAGAATTGTATTTTATGAGACCGTATTATAAGGACGTAATGATGTCGAATATGGAATCAGAATCTGATGAAAGAAATAACGATGCGGATGAAGAGTTCAACGACAACACTCCGTGTCTCAGCGACGATTCCGAGGACAAGCCGAAGCGGAAAGTAAAACTTGAAAGGAGTAACAATAAGTCAAGCAGCAAGAAGAAGAAGAAGAAAAAGTCTTTCGACGAAGACAGCATTCCTCTCAATTCTTTCACCTTCAACGATACGGCAACATCGCCGGATCTAGACCCCACGGACACTGTCGATGCATTTTTGCTAAGCATTGGTGCGACATTACGGACGTTTTCGCCATATCACCTGAATTTAGCTAAAAGTAAGATTTTCTCCGTCGTACAAGAACATGACTTACAGCAAATAGTGCAGAAGGAACAGCACGAGGCTTCTGCGAATGACGTCAAAGTATCAGCATCAGATCCAATGTACTTACATTGATACATTTATATTATCACTATCCTATACAGTATTAAGTCGCAATAATATTAAAATAAGATTAATTTAAGTGTTTATTATAGGATTATCATATATTGTATATAATTAGAATAAAAGATTACTAATGTTAATCGTCAAAGTTACATGTGCACTATAAGTAATCATAGATATATTGTCACAATAAATAAATAGTACATAAGAATAATATATAAGCAGTATTATTAATATATCAAATTATAGTTATTTAAACAGCGAAAATCGTTTCAACAGTATTCTAAGGGAATTTACGATAAAAATGAAATATTAAAATCACGCACATGCAAACTACTTTATAACAGATTCTGAAAAAGATAGACACAGAGCAGATAGTCCGTTACGTAGATAACGAAGCGTGAATTGAATGAGTGACCGTCGAGTGGAGTACCGTGGTACGGGCTACGCCATGACCAAGATGGCGGCGCGCGGTCGCGTCGTTTCGAATCGATAATGATCGGACGCGACTAAAGACAGTTTTAAAACTGGTTTCAACGCAAACCTCGCGACGTAAGGATATATTATTCGTTACTTAAATGCAACGACTTCGTGTACCAATCTACAGACTTATTTTACATAATTAGTTTCCAAAAAGTCGGTAAAGACAAATTACGATCACCAGCTTTACGAGCTCTACGGATATGTTTTCGTTGACGGTAATCCGGTTATAAATATGTAACTTTTATATCTATGGGCTAAGTCTACACGCACGTGTCTAACGAGTAGATACATGTTTACTGTTGTATGTCAAGCTTTTACCGTGCTCACCGAAGCACAGGGACGCTTATAATTGCAGCATAAGTGAAAAATAAAATGATCGGACCATTTCTTTATAGAATTACCCAAAAGTCATTAGTGTTGAGGGAAGTAGCTACTCTGCTACGATTTAGTTGCCTTGTTTATGAAAACTTCTCACATGAGTAGTCAAAATAAAATAATTTCTTTTAACGTAGTTTGTTACGAAGCCTTTTAAAAGGCTTCGTAAAAACTGCTTAAGCGCAAGCCACTTCATACACGTATGAGAGTTTCATCAATATTTCAGGCCGCAGCTTATGGGTCTGTCCAGAAGAATAAAGGCTGATTGGCAGGCTTCACAAGCTATGAGGACATTCTGGAGAAATTTAACATGCGTCCTGTGTTATATCTACGAATATTAATTGATAATAACATTATAAAATGCACGTAACGTATCATCACGGTTTTACCTAATTTTTGTCAATGTACATGGTACAATGCACGATACAATAAATGGTTATACAATTTCACAAAATTTGCACTCTCTATACTTAAATAGTATCTATTGATTAATAATTTATTTTAATTTGCTATACCTAGGTTCAATAATCAATATCAAACATTATAATAAAGTCATCGTATCTCACGTTAACGTATTATAGTAATATAAACGAAACATTGAAATGCATGTTCTTCGCAACTAGTCCCGAGAACCATTTTGTGTTGGTTCTACATTACACAGCTTGGAAAGAGCTAGGAAGGATTTATTAAGAAATGTTTATTTGCAATAGCTATAACGTTTACAATTATTCATAACTAATGATTATTACTATTTAGGGTTATAGTAATGAAAAGCAAAATACTTAGCATAAAGTTATAAAATGAGTCAAACGTTCAAATCACTTTAAAATTCACACTCCTTCGAGTAGTCGAATTACTGGTTTTAAATCGAACTGCTGTAGAGCAGTTCGATTTAAAACCAGTAATGTTTACTCTCTCGCTCACACTGATGCGGTTAGAAAACACGGGACATTGAAATGCCGCAGGCTAGGAACGTGTCAAACTATAAATTGTTTTACTGAATGTTTTCGAGTGGCGCGCAGGCGACTGCTTTGTACTGTGGCAGTCACCCACACCACGAAACGATTCGAGGTCGCCGACGTCACATGCTATCGGT
>DWDX01004430.1:0-11708 GCA_018245675.1 Agara michaeli | reverse complement strand
TCAGGCATTAAGTTCGCCCTTTGTGACTTTTATTTTATAAAGGTGTACAATAAAGAATATATAAATAAATAAATAAAATTTACTTTACTATTTGTTTAGTATCTTGGACCTAAACTATTTGTGATTTGATTTGATGTGGGATTTGTTTTCTGCCTGCTACTGGTAATGGTTAAAATGTATAAAAAAACAAAAATAAGTGACTGTTACTAAAGAAACTTGTTGGTGAAGTGTCTCTCGCTTTTATGAAATCATTTTTAGAATGTCGTCAAATGGATCTAAACGTGACTTATACTATGCTGAATCAGAAATCATACACATGGTGATGTAACGAGAATTGAAATAAAGAAAATCTCAGAGCACAATTTGGGTGTAAACGAGCGTCAAAAGGGTATTCGCTGGCAACACCGCGCGAACACGCCGCGAATGAAATTATTACCCGAAATATCGTTATCGAGGCTCGGAAATGCTAAATCTCTAAGCCCTTTGTAACGCCCGGCAACTACCGCCAATCGAGTGTAACGAATCTTAGTATTCATAAGTTTGTTCGTGACGGTGCACTATATACAACAGAGTTCTGAATAACAATTTCCGTGAGAGCCTTATTGTTGTAGCTGAATGACTAAGCTGAGTGTATTTTTATATTTATATTTATGTACAATATGAATATGCTTCATAAATTTTCATTATCTAAACGTTATCTTCGAACCACCTACGTTATTAAAATTATCTTATCTTTTATCTGTCTATATCGTTACATCTAAATCGTATTATTTATTGGTCGATTCTAATCATTCAATGCATCGTTGATGTTATCGGAAGCTCGTATGAGGCTGCTACACTAGCGGTAATTCTAATAACATCTCATCCGATATTCAGTACGCAGCGTCTTTCTCAAAACTCAGTTTCAATGTAGCCGGGACCGACCGTCGACTTAATTTTGCATGCGGATCTATACGGATTCTATTTCGAATATCGTTAAAGCGATCTCGGAGTCGCAGCACGAGAGATAACGTTACGTTTAACCAAACGTTTATAGGAATAGAAGCGTAGGTAATGACATTGCCCCTTCTAATGTGAGTATATTTGCGACGTTATTGGAGGTGTATCAGTAAACACAACAATTATGTAAATGTGATCTAATCTGAAATTGATAGCTAATAGAAACGGTACCCTAATCTTTGTAAACAGTTGGAGACCTTGTAAACTGCTTGAGGAAAGCAGGTTTTTTGTGTGTGAAATACATACAATAACGGTTCAACACGTATATATATTTAAAAGTTACCCAATTCGACCAATTGATTGGAATGATTAAGAAATTGATGATTTTATTATTACTAATGTTATTTTTGTATACAATGAAAAGCATTTTTTATGATAAGAGATTACTGCTATATTGGATATCAATCAACAATATCATTTTAAAGAAGAAATGATACGTACTACTAAGTTGGTATTGTTTGAATTGAATTTTATCATTTAATTGTGTAAAAGATAGACGTGGCAAAGCAGAAGTAGGAAGACAACAAAATTTCCCCTTAAAGTCATATCAAGTGGAAACTTTCTCCAAACGTCAATTTAAAATTTAAAATATTTCTACATTCAGGTTGAAATTTGTATTCGTGCTGCGAAATGTTACGTATTTTTCTAATATCTTCCTGTCCTGTTTAAATCAAAAAGAACTGACTGGTTTCTTTTACATTTTTTCGTATCTTTGACTACGGGATTTTCAAGGAGTGGACTGTATATTTCTGCCTCTAAATTTCGTTTTGAAATGCTCATGACTTATATATGCGAATGTTGATACCATCTGTCTAAATCTAAAAGAGAGATGTTATTTGTAGTATTTGCTTCTCTTAAATACGATATTTCCCTCGAAATTTAGCAAATATAGTTGTGTAAACCCCGGGTCTTGATATATGTGTAATGCTGGGTACCAGAGTCACGGTTTTGTATTTATTTTAAAAATCTTACATGCGTGTGTAAATTGTCGTATAATAATTTAGTAATAATAGTTAATTTGTTTACTTTACTTTTTATATTGTACCTTTATTTCTATTTGTACGCCGTAAAAGGCAAAATATGGCTTGAACTAGTACACTTGTAAAATCTTTATATGTACCCATATTTATGCAAATAAACGTCTTTGTTTTTGTCTTTGTCTTTGTCTTTGTAAGTACATCGACAGTTAGCTTCTATAAGACATTGTTCTTTAGGAATTTAAATTGCTAACCAAGCTTTTGCCCATGACGATTTTTCCAAAGAAAAACATGCAGATGAGAAACATTTTTATTTAAGACACCTTCTGGCTGTCAGTGTAAATAAGCCCATTTAAAAAGTAGAAAATTAAATGAGGTACCATGATTTGATTTTAGAATTTCTTTAGCGTGCTAATATTTAGTTTTACAGAAAGGTTGCGACAGTTTCCACGGATCCTTCTCTGTAATGTTCATTCATGCGAAATTAATTCAAAGTAAAGTTCTGAATAACTGAAATGACCTCACCTTGGGTCCTGTTTCAGTAAATTTTCTTCCTCAGTATTAGGGCTGGCAAAATTACTTGCTAAGTGTAAATATAATGTTGTCGTAATTATTGTAATAAATACACAGATAGACAGCTCTATAATCGTTATCAGCTGTATCGTAACGGTATTCTGAAAATGTGTAATATATTATAGTGTCACTGCAAACCCAATTCTCTTAAGATATACTATAGAATCTATCTGATCTTTACCATCTGATATTTACCATTATTTTCAGTTAAATCTAAACAAAAAGTAATAATAGTTGATACAAAAAAAAATTCACATCCGCCGGTTGCAAATTTTTTGGCCACTCATTAATAAACTCGTTAATAATAAAGTTCGTGTGTTGTATAAAATGTAAGCAACAAAATTACATAATAACGTGCTTGTTAAGGGTATGACTTAAACTTTTCTGACAACCCTAATTCTCAGTATTACCCGTCCTCGCAGGATTCAATTAAACCTGCCTCATCCGAAGTCTTTCTGAATATTTTAGATATTTTTATAACTAATTCTTTCAGTGTTTGTATTTTCACTCTGGCGTAAGAACGAAACCGTAGAATTTCACTCTTCTAATTTCTTTGATAAGAATATCATTTCCTATGGAGTTATTGAAATATTAATGAAAATGGAACACTATATGGAACTTAGCGAAGACGTCATATAATTCTGTAATTTTTCATTCTTCTATTGCAACAGACAACCCGTCCTCGAGCTGGTTCAAAGAGGAATATAAAAAAACTCCTCAAGACTGTGTCAGTTTCACTTAAATAAAACAAGATAATGAGGACCTGCCAATACAATTATGGCACAGACCATAATGTCCTGGATCTACTTTTTGAATTTTAACCAAGACAATCTCAGTAGTGTGAATGACAATTTTCGCTTTATCATATTTCTTTCCAGGAAATTCATAACAAAATCATAACTTTAAAAAATCCTTGCATGTGGATTAAATTTCTCGAAACACATTAAAGAACCGTCACAAGCAGACAAACGTATGTCAAAAGTTCAGGAACGACAAGTTGGAAGAACTGCCGCGTCAAAGGAAAGTTCGCGAGGTTTAGTTTCAAGGCAAACGTCCCAATTTGCGAAGATCCTCCTTGCACGTGGTACTGCACACATTTTGAGTGAAAAAACAAACAACAAGAGCCAACAAGCCACCAGCGGCGATAAACGTAACGATAAACTTGGAAGCATGGTATTGCGTCACGTCCCACAAATATTACCATTACAAAAATTCAAGTGTCTTATAAAGGATAAAAGTATCCTCTTATGATGAGAAGGCTAGGATACTGCGCTGGCCAAGTGCGGAGTGGCAAGCTTTACGTATATCAGAGGACATTATGGAGCATTCTAAGGTAAAAAAAAAAGAGAAAGTGCAAAAGAAGCCAAATTTTGCCTTAGCATGTTGAACATGTTAATGTGGGTATGCCTTAACGATTCCATGTGGCCGCCGGCGAAGTACCGGGCGGCAATTAAACTGTTCCGGTTTCATGCTCTTACAAGAATGAGGCGACGACACGCATGCGTCGATCTTGTGTTTTGGGCTGAGCTTAATAAAGCATAACTTTTACTGTAAAAGATAACTTATAAGTCAGCAAAAATTTTTTTTAGGTGAACTAGCAATCTACATAGAAGGAAATCAAGGAGACGGAATAACACGCACACATATACATTCTGAAAGGGTGTGAATATACACATAAGTTTATTTTTACAGATACATAGTTTAACTTTATTTAATGTTACGGAACATTCAAAATGTTTACCAGGATGGCTCATCCTAGATTGCATATTTAAGAAACTATTCTGAAAGTTATAAGATTTATTTCATTTTATATACCTACGTCTCAATCAAATAATAACCCTTATTATTAAAATGCACTGCGCTTTTGAACAGGATTGTAAAGACAGAGAATAACAAAGAAGTTGAAACATTCTCCGCTTGGATTTAATAACAGCGGGGTTTCCGGTTTCCAGCTATTCGCAACAAGCAAAGTGTCTTTCAGAAAAATCCTGCCTTTAATAAATAATGAGCAAATTAACCGACTCGACTCGGTGCCAGCTGGTGGGCGAATGTTTAACTTATTACATTTGTTGCTTTTTATTTCTACACTATCTGTTATTTGCGGCTTCGTCCGCGTAATCACAATAATTTATTTTGTTCACTCATTATACCGTTATTTGATTAAAAGATGTTTTCCTGTGGAAATGAGTTGATTTTCCGAGAAAAAAGCAGCCTATGTCACTCTCCAGCCTTTTCATTATCTGCATGTCAAAAATCACATCGATCCGCTGCGCCGTTTTGACTTGAAAGAAGGACAAACAAACAAACATTTTGGCACTTATAATATTAGTATGAAAGTATCGATATATTGTGATGAGTATATGAACTGGTTAGGAGTCAGAAATCTCTGTAACCGGTATGTGTATGTAGAAGCACGTCTGTAAGGAGAGAGATATTTGGCATTCGGCGCTGTGGAGTGCACGATGATCAAAGGAAAAATACTCATTTTAAATCGGGAAGTACCTACTGTGTATTTAGTTTAGAAATCCGCGTCCCGTCCACGCTACAAGACATGTTTTATTAGGCGATAGTAAAACAGGCGGCTAACAAAACGCACCGTAGACCTCGCAGGACAACGGCTATATCAAATATTCAAGATTTCCGCACAATATTATTCCACGTTTACAGACTGAATAGTCGAGTAGTCCTCGCTCGGGGTTGGACTATCCGTTTTTATTCCGCCGGCTAATTGTTTGCAGCGAGGGCTTCGGGAATGTCTTTGTTACAGTATCCCGTAGGAAGCGATAGACTCATTTGCACCGGTGAAGAGGTATTCAGGCTGTCTCCGGTACAATGTCGTGTATGTATAATGTAGTTGTATATGCAGCTTATCAATTATAATATCTGTTATAGTTTCACTATAAGTAGTAAAGACGCTATTATTATCATCTTGCTACGATTATTTTAGTGTTTTCTGAAAATAAACTGTAAGAGAGGCCATCCACTTTATATTTCAAGCAGGCTGAAACTTGTCCATATCCTCGAATCCTTAAAATAATTGCAAGTAATGAAACCATTGCTCAGATTAATCTACAAAGTCAATTACAATCTATTTCTGTGTTATGGAGAAATTATGAGCCATCAATAAACAATACGAACATTTACTTAACATGTAAGGAACATACGTAGAGAAGTAATATCGCATTAATAAAAGAAATATAGATTTCCTCAACGAAACCCTATTAGCCAAAAGCCGTCTATAACATTTTCATTATCGTAATTGAGAGGGGCTGACACGAATGTCAACGAGCTTAATATTGACGGGGGGCGTCTCGCGAGAGAGGAGCGACGACGCGGTAAAGCGACATCCTTACGTAAATCAAAATCGGTATTAAAATCCATATTTATAATATAATAATGTTTCATGATAGAAAATATATCACAGCGTATGAAACTAACGGATGTATATGATTTAGTTTTAACAGCAATTGAAATTGTACTCGTTTGTGTTGATTTTAAAATTTTCCAATTTTAAAATACATCAAGGTTTTGATATGTATATTTGTAAACTGATACTAATGAAGTCAGTGAAAATATCTACGTGTTACGAGTATATTTTAGATCGCACCGCACTAGCAGCCGAGTTCGTGGACCAACGCAGGCCTAGTATTTATGAAACGAGCCTATTTATTATTAAAAAACCATTGGTTATAATAAATAAAGGAACTTAATTTTCAGTTAAAACGTTCCTGGACATTTGTAGCAAAAGTTTAACTTTTAACGAAAGTGTTTTGCGATATAAGCAATTGACTGCCAAGTTGTGGATGTGGATTAAGTAGTCGTCCGCTGGCGATGTGACGCGCGATAACGCGACTCACGACAACATACCGCTCAAAGAATAAATCGTGACGTTATAACAGAGTTGCTATTCCTTTCTATTATTCAATTACATTTACTCCGGAGCGGAGACCATAAATTGTATAGAATCACATTCGGGATCACTTAATGTCGTCTACGCAAATGATTTATGTCGTACTGACGTTACGCGTGCATGAAACGAAAGTCGACTTTATCTTCGCTCTGCGTCTATACTATACGGATAACAAAAGATAACTAAAACAAGCAGCGAACGGAAACCATAAACGTTCTTTATCAAGATATATCCTTATTGTTACATTGTGACAAATGTATATTACATGTAGCTATTATATTAATTGACACAGATTATATATGTGGATCAGTAATAAATATAGTGGATAGTCGACGATTGCAGTCTGCCAGTTCAAATCCAATGACGCAATTCACAATAATGATTATTATGACTTGGAATAAAATGTTCGACTTGTACAGACATTTAACAAGTCGCGAAGGTTAATCCGAGGGTTCACCTCACCTTACATAGGTCATTTTTACTGGCAATTGTAAGAAATTTCTCACTCAGAGATGTTAAGTGTGGGATAAACGAGTGACCGTTAGTAGTAAATTTTCATGAAAATGTCTTTCCGTGGCCTCCGAAGGCAAGTTATGCGGTACTCCAGGTAATTTATGTAGCAGTAGTTTAAGATTATGGAATTCTAAAAAACTAAACTTAGTATAAGTTAACTATAAAACAATCTCCTAATAAGCATTAGGGGTTGGAGATTAGGGGTTAGGTGGCGGACTGAGCTTCATGCTTCCATCATAAGCGAATATAAAAGACGTGAAGCAGTAATGAAGCTGAAAACGCGATTTTTTCAGACAGATTTATATTTGAATTTGCATTACCGCCCCTCGCGCTTACACTTTCAACTCCACTTTTATCTTAACAACATTTATGTTCATTAATATTATTATTATAGCGTCGTTTCCGCTTCTGAAGCCTTAATAAATATTTATCTTGATGTTTCTCAAGAATAAAGCATTACACGAAGTACGTTACGTAATTGCTTTATTAGGGAAATGACTGTAGAAAAACACAAGCACCTATTTCATTTATAAATATGCCGTGAAATTTCACTGACTTCAGCGAATTTTGACAGCAACAATGTAGGTGTGTATAACACAGTATTGAGGTGGTAGGGAACTACTTACACACATGATTTTATAACGAAACAAAACTTAAAAGTTACAATTTTTACAAGATACGTAAGTTGCTTAGTTAAGTAGTTCGTTCGTTAGTATGTGCGAATCAACTTTTGCAACTGAATTTTAAACCGGTCAACCCCAACCGATTGGGCTGAAATATTGCAAACAAGTTTGGTTTAGATAATTATACGTTTAATTGGTAATTATATTACCTAACATTGTATGACCTTTTAAACATAATGGTTAAACATGAAAACGGTGAACTCTTTTCTGTGCCGACAAATAGGGCGGTGTGGCGTAGGTACGCTTTATTCAAACACAGCCGGCGCGGCGCGGACCTAGCACTCACTACATCTACTTCGAAAACACTTTTATTTCTTGGTTTCTATTATTATCAAACTTTTTTCATCTATTTGCGGTGTCCACTATTTTCGTGTACGTTCCGCTTATCATTTTTAAATTGCACAAATAATTTTGTTAGACAATGCCAGTGCGGGATTCGTGAAAAAAGAGGATTTCAAGATTAAAAAATAACTATGCAAACTCATTTTAAACCAAAACTCTGTATAGGTGTGTGCACGCGTATTAAAATCTGCATAACAAACGGAGTGTTCGGTATCATTTATGGTATAAAAATATAAAAATTTATTGGAAAAACACGTAACGAGAGAAATATTCCATCCGTTGTGGACCGATCGGCTAACGAATATTGACAGTAAGTTTTATTTTATGTTTAAACACAGTGATTTGCAGCGGCTCACATCTATTTTATTTTTTTGCTGTTTTATACCGTGGCATAAAAGGCTCGAACAATTAAAAAAATAATTATTTTGTTTTATTCACCTCAATACAGGGTTTTTTTTTGGAAAAAAGTTGAATTAGGAACAATCCGAAGGAACAGCTGACAAAGCGCAAAATATTTAAATAGATAGGTTATTTAGTATAGGAATTGCCACTTCGGTATGCTTTCAATAGATGGCGTTGATGAGTAATCGTTTGACAGCTGCGCCACGAAAAACTATAATTTATTCCGTGGGCTTTTCAAAATTGTAATTAATTGTTTAAAATCAAATTATAGTTAACCCTGAAGCTTTGCTTTAAAAGTTAATTGGATTTATATATTAAATGTGAATACAAGACCAATTACCGAGATAGCGAGAAAAAGAAAGACGAGGAGTGGTGAAGCGGGAAGAGATTTCGGTCATGCTCACGTATCGGTAAATACACGGGCTTTATATCGAATAATTTTCTTAGAAGAAGGGTTCTGATCATGTCAGGAATCAGGCTAACCTCCATCTTGCTCCTTAGTTTACTAGCACTAGAACGAAAGTGGAGTATAAACCACTAAATTAATTATTTACGTTCTCGTCATCGCAGTCGGGTAATGGAATTACTTCATAACCTTCACATATTTCTACAGCAACTTAAACTTGACAGTGGGTTCTGCATCGGGATGATTGAATTAGTTAGATTCTCGAAGAAAAAAAATGTTGTAGTCCTTTATTGTTCCTCTCTTAGAGACGAGTGGACTCTCACGGTGAGAAGGTTTAAGGCCATATTCTACGATGCTGGCTACATGCGGATCGGCAGACTTCACACATTTCAGTAAACATCATTATTTTACAACGTATTGTAAGGTATGGCAGAGATCCTCGCGATGTTTACCTTCACCGGTATTCTAAGTAATGTTTAAAGTTTAATTTATTAAACGTACGTCACTTTTTAAAGTCAGAGGTGCACGCCCGGATTTGAACCTAGACCGGTGGAGGGGTGGACTGAATTTCAAACCACCACACTTTCGCTGCTTTGGAAAATGATAGAGAATGCGTTGTTTAATAAAATGCTAAAATAACATGAACACATAGCGCCGAAGCAAAGAAGCCGTACTATATTTAATAGTTAAATAGTTCAGACGGAGGGTAAGCTCTATAATTAGAGACCGTTAAATCTCAATTAGTCGGTCACTCTCTATGGCACCGCTCGCTCGATAATTGTCAATAGTTATCCAAGTCTAGAATAGTTTCACATTTTAATCGATCTACGAAGAGTATGTGTAGAAAAATTCAACAATAGTTTTGTGTATCATAATAGGAAAACCAAAAAAGCAACAATAACAAACAAAACAATTGATAACAACAATAACAAATTGATTCTACGCATCAGCGAAACATTAATGAATTAGTACAAACTCAGAATAACATATTTGAGATAAAAGCAACCTGTTCGACAATAATCTAATATTTGAGCATTTTGAATATCGCTCACTATCCAAATGACAGTTCCAAGATATTTCCCAATTTTATTTCAATAATACTTGTTCGGGATCTGCTTGAAATAAACTTATGTTAACTCACTCAAAATGAATCTATTTAATGACCACTATACACTACATACATACACAAGTAGGACTGGGTCTTGTCAAATTAAAATTTCCCTCGGTTTCTGTGAACCCTGTTTTCTTTCTCAATCGTGATATTATCTATAAAAATATGGTTATTTCACACAAATTCTCGTCTTCATCCGAAATGTAACAATTTCTATGCTTACTTCTGGCGTCTCACTTTCACTGACAGCTTTCTTCGATCCCTGTCTCTCTCAAATACTGCAATTGCACAGATTATTAACATTTGCAAACATAGATCACATATTTGATGCATACATTACATCAAAATTGTTCCATATACCCTGGAACATATATTATTTGTAGAACCATAGTGAGCGCCCGCCCGATTGACGCACCTAATGGAATATTCCCAGCTACAAATTCAAGACTTGAACGAATTTCCTGACACGTAATAAGCCCGTAGATTGTCCAATTGACTTTCGGCGGTCGGACAAATGGAGCTCGGTCCTACAGCCCTAGTTGATTTATACGCACCGGAGCGTTTCAAGGGTCGCAAGTCTTTATCTCCACAGGGATATATTTATGTACCGTCATTGACTCTTATACGAATATTTTGTAAGAAATATAGTCTAACGACACTAAGGGTATCCATTGTGTTCCTAAAAATTGAGACCTATCTATGCAGGGTTCTATGTACGTAGTTTTTAACGTTCTATAAGACTTTAAAAGTAACGAAGAAATATTTATAATATATTCAATTCAATGACATCAGTCATGACGACTTTCATAATATTGTTTAAGTTGTCGATCCGAAGTGATGTTGCGAGTAGTTACTAAGTATATCAGCGTAAGTATTCCTGTAAAGCAATTACCGGGGCATAAAAAGTGAATATAAAACAGGCGTTCCAAAACAAGTAGCCAAAATATACGCTAAAAAATAAGAAAATTATGCAAAGAATGAGATCCTAAACGAAGACACATTAAACTACGTATTTTGTCTAATAATTTACAGCGACTATTTCACTGCATCATAATTTATCTAGAAATGAATGAGTCTCTACACTACTACACTCTACCTGCCCCTTACGTAGCTAGCGTGGTGGTATATAATAATATACATAGTAAGTAAATAAAGCTTCGGAATTGATTTTGGTATCACAGACAAATAGGTCAATCCTGTGGTAATTCTTGATTTATACTCGGCGGATTGTTTTAGTCTCCAACCTTTATCGTTGCCGGGCACTGCTTGGCGCCCATAATGGATTAAGTTTCTTACTTAGTATAATCTACTACTTGGAGATTAATTAATTTTCTTCAAATACCTCCGGGGAGCTATTTGTTAGAAAGCTCTTTTAGCTGGAATTTTTTCAATCGTTTTCAGTGAAATTGTATATTTTACGGTAAACTATACGTTGCATACCTCCTACATAATACATTTAATATCTTGTGTTGAGTTAAGTTAACAACTTTATACAAACTGTCATATTTTATATAGGTATTATACTATAATACTATATTGTGTATTTGTCTGAGTATTATATAGTGTGCATGTATGTTTGTCAGCTGTGCGGTTACCATAACTCGGGCATTGATTTGCCTGGTTTAGAATCAGATAGCCGCGTGTGGATTTGTACATTATTACTGTGTCTCGAGCACATTGCAATGTAACCAAAAAGCGGTAAATGTATTTTCCCGGCTCATTCCGATTTCCGTAAAATTGCGTAACTGTCCGATTGATTTCTGGCGGAACGGACTAATGGAGGTTCATCCCG
>DWDX01004429.1:0-11711 GCA_018245675.1 Agara michaeli | reverse complement strand
CTCCCTCTCCCTCTCCATCTCCATCTCCATCTCCCTCTCCCTCTCCCTCTCTTCCTCTTTTCTGTAAATGCCAATACTACATCGCGCGTATATCGTACGTTCGAGCACTTTCCACAACCTTTCCACAACGTTATTCTGGGGCTCCGGTTAAACAAACACATTGAGTTTGATGGTGAATAGTTCTAATTGAATGTCTACTATTGTCCTTTGAATTAATTATAAATATATTATTGTAGAAAGCGTTAATAAAATCTGCATATGTTTAATTTGTTGTCTTTGTTTTGTTTACTAGCCTAGATTTTGTTACGTCGGTTACGTTAAGCCGTACTGGGTAGCTTAGGGTTAAAAGGGTGGGCAGATTAGGGGGAGTGCATGTGACGTTCGATACTCAAGTGATTTATAAACCAATGACAGCCGTAGGCCCTGTTCGGGGGCGCACTGAGTGTTGTGTTGTCGTGTGTCGGTTTTGTGGTGTTCGCTTGTGACGGTGGCGCCACTGTCGCGCGGCGGTTGCGGAAGGTACGCGGCGGGGGAAGCTTTTATGTAACAATGTGATGTTGACAAAGGTAACGGGCATAGTCACGCTATTTTTTTTCTTTTTAATTCACTTGTCTATATATCTGCTTGTTTATTGTTATTTATTTATATATCTGTATTTTTTGCCCATTTTTATCTATTCAATTGATTGTGACTTTTTTTTAAATTACAACATTATAATACATCAGATTCCTATCAAAACCATAACCATAGTCTTCTTATATTATCTGGGTGCTTGTAATTGCATGGGTTTCCCTTTAATTATGCTTTGCAACTGCATGTTGACATATTTACTAAGTAAGTGCACCATGTGTTAGCTTGCAGCACAAATAACATTTAATTTAACATTAGAATGCGCGAGATTTTAGAATGTAAAATGTCAAAAGTGAACGTAAGCTCATTATTTGACTTAGAACCCCAACCTCTGCATCTTTTGCCATCGTTAAGCAATGCTCGTTCTACGAGATTCAGTCTGAACGGTGCCCATTGCTGGGCAAAGGATCTTTCTAAAGTGAAAAACAAAAAGGTCTAACAGTATATCTGGCCATCAGACCGTTCAGGCTGAATTCTCTCCCGAATTACTCGCCAGTAGTCTTGTGAAACCAAACGCCCCTCGCCCCCCGCGTGTCCACAGATGCAAGATCAAGGCGCCCGGCTTCGCCCACCTCGCGGCGCTGGAGAAGGTCGGCCGGAACTCCATGCTGGCGGACATCGTGGCCATCATCGGGACCCTGGACGTGGTCTTCGGGGAAATCGATCGATAAACGTTGCAACGTTAGCTGTTGGTGTGATTTGACCGCGCAATGAAAAGCTTCACGCGCTTCCCGCTAGATGGGGTTACAGGATACGTAATCGTTTTTACTAATTTGTTTTTGAGAATCGCATTTCGCGGTCAAATCGTTCCTAAACAAAAGAAAATAGAGCAAATAAATATGTAAAATTATTGTAAATGCTTACTTTTAAGTAATAAATTAATAAAAATTTTGTAGTAGTAAATTTATTACCATTTTTAATTATTGATTTAGAATATTTTATTTAGAATGTAGTATGTAGGAATATATGCGGATTTTTATAGATCAGTAATATGTTATTTGTTTTGATTTAGGTAGCTCATGTTTTCTTTTCACGATCCCGATATTTTTAAACTAGATTATACGTAGATTACACAACACGACGCTAGATGGCGGTAATTTCGACGCCGTGTGAGAAGCTGGGAGTTTGTCATAAAACAATCATAGGTGAGCTGCTTTACAGGCAAGTATTATGAGGGAGATCAGACACTAACTGTTCGTATTGGACTCTGAATAAATAATGGTCAATACATAAATTGATGTTTGTTATAGTTCCTGTTGGCGTCTTTATTCTATGTATTTATATAACAGTTTATGTACACAGACAATGAGTAACTAGTAACGAAAAAATCGCGCAAAGGTAAGTACTGTAGAAAATTATAAGTAAATAAAAAAAATGCGTTTTGGGATAACGATTACTTCCTTCAATGTAACTACTTAGTTACATCTTTGTAACTTTGTAACTAGTGAATTATTATACACAGAACCAACTAGATTTTTCTACGCAACTTTGTTTAATCGTAATTTAAATAATGTCTGTATACTGTACTGAGTGATAACATCCACTTACTAAATGTTCAAGATACGACCGTGTACTATTGCATCGTAATCGGTCCAGCCTCGCAGCCGTGTATATTTAATAGACAAACGGTTACTTTCGCATTAGTAATATGAATGAGATGTTCCAATTTAGTGTAGCATTGTACGTGTAACCGGTGGAAATGTTAGTTTCAATTTGATTTTTGAATGCAGCAGACTTTGGACTGCGGTAATAGTTTAACAGTCAAGGAATGGAATAAAAACTCGCTGACGGTCGCTCTGTTTAGGTTATTCAAAATAGACATTGTCTAGGCGCGTGTTTCATCTTAGACTGCACCTCACTCACCATTGAACCGGCAGTCGAACGTAAAGTAAAAAAAAAACATGAGTTATGGTCTCGTTAGCTGCATTGTAATTAAGTAAACAATGAACTCACATACAATTTCACGTTCCCAGATGCAAAATCAAGCCGCCTGGCTTCGCGCACCTCGCCGCGCTCGAGAAGATCGGCAAAAATTTGATGCTCGCCGACGTCGTGGCCATTATAGGCACCCTAGATATCGTGTTTG
The DNA here is from genome assembly GCA_018245675.1 of Agara michaeli. Classification (NCBI taxonomy): domain Eukaryota; kingdom Metazoa; phylum Arthropoda; class Insecta; order Lepidoptera; family Hesperiidae; genus Agara; species Agara michaeli. Next base: position 8,995 of record DWDX01004429.1, on the reverse strand, counting down.
GGGAAATCGACCGATAAATAATAGTAATAGCATTATCCTCAACAACTGTAAGATAAAAATCTCTATATTGCTGGATAGGTAATTGTGAAAATAACGAAAATGACTTTCGCCTTTGACAAAATAGATGTCGCTACAGGACGCCGCCTTTAACAACTTTTAACTTTTATGATAATAGATGGCGCCGCTGGTATCTCGAGTTACACGAGCCTAATATTACTTTTTCAGTACTGACAATACTGGTTACTGATCCCCGTGGCCATACTGTGATTAAATACATGTCTTGTCAATAATTAAATACTAATTTATCGATTTTTTACTATGTATTGGAATATATAGGTCTACCAACAATTTACTAGTAACAGTAAAGTAATTGTGCTTATATATTTCTTCAAAGTTATGTACCACTCAGACCGGAGAGGTTGGCAACCATAAGTCGATTGTAATTTTAATATAATGCTAAGTAATAATGTGTTATGTTGCAAACTTTCGTTTTAAACACAGGCTTTTAATCAATGTTATATTCCTAAGTAAAAGTACATAAAAAACCTTAATGTTGAATAATTGTGTAGGTTTTTAATATAAGCAATCGATAATAAAGTGTTAAATGGTACAATTTGTTTAATTTTCCTCTTCGTTTGTAGAATAGTTAGGTCCTAGAAATTAGCTACACCCTCAGGTTGAGAGATGATATTAAATAAAACGCAAACTCTTTAAAAAGACGTATTAACTTATATTCAATCCATCATTCTCTTCTATTTCTCCCAAATCTCTGTCCGTTTCCTGATTGAAATAGCTTTCTGGCAACACGTAATTCTCTGGCGGTCTCATTGGTCCAAAAACTCTTTTTTCTTTAACTTCTTCTACTTGTCTTCTCTTATTTTCCTTAACATCCTCTCGTACATCCTTGACTTTTATCGGGACTTCCTTATTTTGTTGTATGTTAATTTCTATCTCTGTTTTTTCCTGTACAGCTTCCATTTTACTACTGTTACTAACTCCTGGAGTTTCTTCATCCGAGTCCATCTCCTCTACAAATTCAGTCTCTTCTCTTTTCACTTCTATTCTTGTTTTAGTTTTCTTTTCTGCGTCCTCTTTTAACCTTATCCTGTAAAATAAAATATTCACTCAATATTATAATGTTAACAAATTTTCTTTCCTCCTGTTCAAAAGTTGTAACAGACAGAGTAAACAAAGGTTGTAGATTCAATTCCTACCGAAAACTGATATTATAATTATAATATTACCAAGACTATTTGGTCTGTTCTGAAGCTAGATGTCAACATATCTACATAAGTATTATAATGTCAGGTCAGGTCACCATAACACGGGCATTCAATGGCCTAAATTGCAATCGCACAGACGTGTCTGGAATTATTATTATAATTCCCCAATTATCATTATTATTATTATACCTTTTCCCATAAACAATAGAGTTGGTGGTCTTCACCAGCTTCTTGTCATCTTTCTTGAGCAGCGGCGGCGTGTGCGCCGGCCGCGCCAGCTCCGCCAGGCGGTGCGTCTTGGTCAGCTGTGTTTTCAGCTTCTGTATGCTCATCTGCAAGCAATTATAAAAGCGCTGGATATTTCTTTTACATAGGTATATAGAGCCACGCCTTTTGTCCCTACTAAACAAATGTAATAAAATTGAAGTGTCTGTCTGTGATTTCAAAATAACTATGTTCTGTCAATTGTTTACCCGATACAAAAACAATTTTTTTGTCTGTCTGTCTGTTTGTCCGGGCTAATCTCGGGAATGGCTAAACCGATTTTAATGGGACCTTCACAGGAAGATAGATGAGGTTATAGGGCAACATACAAGCTACTTTTTATCCCAAAATTCCCACGGGATCGTGTAATAAATAAATGCTCATGCGTGCAAGTAACAGTTTATAAGATACCACTATTTCAAAACAAACATGTCGAGACCAACTCCACTCCACGCCCTACTCACCTTAGTCTTCGATATCTCCGCCTTCTTGGCCATGCTGTGCCCCTGCTTCCCCAGGGAGCTCATGTACTCGTCCAGCGCGTCCTCCCCGCTATCCCCCTCCGCCGCTTGCTGGTCGGACGCGCGGAGTCGCTCCAGCACCTTCTCCTCGGATGTTATTTTGCTCTCGATATCTGTTATTTCTTTTACCTACAAGAATAGATGTAGCTGTCTATAACTGATATTAAACCGGAATTGGATTCGTGCAATGAGCACGTTGTTGTAGACCATGAGGCCAGTCATATAGTGTTTTCCTGCTGTCCGGTCACTGTGATACGGGCATTCAATTGCCTACTTTGAAATTGTTAAGCCATGTGTGGGATGGTCCCCAGTTATTACAGCACTACTAGTTCACCGACCAGGTCGTCATACGTCCGTGGCGCGCTCTCCTCGGCGGGCAGGGCTCCATGCTCGCGCATGCGGCGGCGCCGCTTGCTCTCCACGCTGCCGGTGCGGTCGAGGAACGTGTCCTCGTCCGAGTCGTAGTAGTCGTCAGCGCCCCAGTCCCGCTGCTTGCGGCGCCGGGATTCTGGCAACGGTTTAACAACATTTTGTTCATAATATAAGTATGGACGATGAAAGAATATAATGCAAGTGTTGTTGCAATGTAGGTGCCGAGGGGGACCTAGACTGGCCTATGTCGACCAAATAGGTCAGATACTGGCCGACGGGAGAGTCAGGAAATCGAAATCGGCGTGTATGCATGAAGAGAGTGATGAATGTGGAAGCACGTCAGGTTTGTAAGGACAGAGATATTGGGCGCTCGGTGCGCCTTGCCTACCCCGTTAGAAATCTGAATGAAAACAAACATGGCGCCACCATGCCACAAGCCTCTCACTATAAGATTAGACCCGTGTCTTTGGGGTTGAAAAAAACGAACATTACTAACGAGACCAGAAAGCTAATCGAATGTTACTACTAAATAATCTCACCGTGCTTGGACTGCCTCAACAGACCGGCCCGGTCCAGTACCCGGCAGGCCTCCAGCGCGCCCGCCACCACCGCCTCCTTCTTCTTCCCGCGGTGCACCACCTCCGCCACCACCGGCCTGCCCCGCGCGTCGTCCATCGGCAGCTCCACCCTGGAGACTCGTACAATATTACACACTAATCATGTTTTTTTCTTTTTTTTAAATTTGACACAGAGTAACTAGCGGTAACGGGAAATCTAGCGTTGTAAACTCCCGCATAAGAACCCAGGGAGAAGGCGCGGCTGAAAAATAGCGGTGCACGGGATCACCATCCTGCGTCAGCTAAAGCTGAGCCACCCTTTTGCTCCCTTCTCGTTTCTTTCTTTCTTTTTTTCTTTGTAACACTCGTGTAAATGACAATAAAGTTATTTTATTATTATTACTACACTTTTATGATTGTATGTAAATGCGAGCAATTCTTAGCTTCTGCCTAGCCCTCCAGCAAATAGGCGTGACTGTAAGTACAGTGGAAGCAAAGCCAACCTGCACAGATACTGCCCCACGCCTCGCTCCTCGCAGTGGTAGGTGAGCTCGAGGCCCTCCCGCTCGAAGTACCCGCGCAGAGTCTTCTTGGGATCGTCCAGGTACAGCTCCTCGTTGGCGGCCACCGCGTACGGATTGTCCGCCAGGTCGGGCTCGTCCTCCGCGTCCTCGCCTGATGTGAGAAGATTAGAAGTCTCTATTAACGCCTCTTGTGGTACGGTAATATAATTGTAGGAATATGTCTAGTGGCATACTTTACCATCGAATTCCTCTGTCGAGGTATCGAAAGTCCTCACATAAAATAAAAGGTTTTCTCTCATGTAGGTTCTGAAAGATAAATTAAGTGACACTCGCCCATTCCCCAATCGATGCCCTGCTCCTCTCTCTTCCTCTCCTCCTCGAGTCTATCTATCTCCCTCTGCTCTGCGGCTTCTTTTATCATTCTGTCTCTAGTCAACTTCATTTCTTGCGCTCTTTGTTTTATCTCTGTAACGGTTAGCTCTGATTCTCCTTCACAATCGAAATCTGGACCCTGAAAAATATAGCTTTTGTAGTCACAAAATTGATTGAATGAACGTTGGTGAGCCATCTCTGTGGATGATGTCCTAAAGTCACTTTGTTGTATAGCGCTTTGTTTAAAAAAAAAGACACACATACATTTAAAACTACAACTAAACATTTCATACAAGGCTGACAATGTTATGTCCGATATACTAACCCGCTACATCTAGTTCAGCAGTAAGGTCTTTAACCTCTGGACCAAGAAGCAGGTCAATAATACTATGATACTTACCAACAAAATATATGTTCTTGTGCTGGTCCCAAACTTGATCTGATGACCGACTCTCACCCTGGTGAAGTGCTGGTGTTTCAGCTTCTCCCTGTTCACGTAGGTGCCGTGGGTGCTACCCAAGTCGTAGAGATACCACCCCGATGGTGGCTCGCCCTCGTCGGCAAACGCTTTGTACTGCAACACCGAGTGGTGCCTACAGGAATATCAATACCTGTTACTATGGACTTACCACAGCTGAAATGGTACTTGATATTTTTTTTATACGAAAAGAGTACCAGAAAAAAATTATGAAAGCATTATATTATATGTCTATATGTTCTGTCCGGTCACCATAACACAGGCATTCGATTGCCTAATTTGGAATCAGATTGCCGTGTGTGGAACTGTCCCCAGTTATTATTATTGCAAGTCCCCGAAGATATTGGCTGCTATAAGTGACTGCCGCTTCCTGAAGACTCATGCAACACCACAAATAGGAGTGTTATTGACAGTTTGATATAATTTCCCAGGCTTCAAACTATCCCCATAACAAATTTCTGAAACCTGAACTGAACTGAGTATTAGTTGGAGTAATTTGCCAATTAAATAAAGATTTTTACCTAGATATAGTCGGATGATTCATGAGCACATCACAGCTGGCGAGCCTTCCAAACACGTAATAGGGCTGTTTTGTCAGATCAATTCTCTCGACTATGACACCAGATTTTAATACTTCCAGTGCATATTCTGAACCTATAAAGTAATTACATTACATGTTGTGTCGACATTGAATAATAAGTCATTGATTAATTATGAATTCTGTAGCTAATTGTTAATTCAATGATATTTTAATTAAAAAAAAAGAATCATTATAAATCGTATCTTGTTGAGTTATCATTGATATTTTTAAAACGAAATTCTTAGTGAGCTAATTTTTAATTTATCGTATATTCGCATTGTATGTAATTTGATTTTAAGCAATTTGTACACCTCACACACCTAACGATAGGTAGATGATATTCATTATATAAACAATTAGGCTTTCAATAACCACTTCATAATAAAGTTACCTTCAGGACAACAGCCGGACCATTTGGGTTCCTTATATGGAACAGGCGTTGACGATTCCTTCAATAAAACTCCAGGAGGCAAAGAATTTTTACTATACGAATCCGACGTAGTTTCTAAAGGTTTTTCAGTTTTCTTCGATTCTGATGAGATCTCCGATTCACTTTTAGCCTTTTTCGGCAACTTTCCGACACGTCCCACTAAGACGGGCCTCTTAAATTCTATTTTCTCCGCAGTTTGCAACGGTGCTTTGTCTCCTATCTCGTCTGCCATTTTATATGATATCTATGTATTTACTATATCATATGAAATATATTCATATTTAACTTATGATGATTTACTTATATCTAGTCAATTGTACACTAAAATGCATAAACTTGTACCTGCAAGTATTTATTTCATTTTAGCATTAGTAACTCAAGTCTCAACCAATAACTTTATTGACATTGGCATAACAGATTACAAAGAAAGCAAAGGTATAATTCGTAATATGCCTGAAGCAAAATAGATAATTCTTTAGTATTTTTCTTCATTATATAAATACCATATTTAAATATTTCGTTATTTCCTTAACCATATTACGTATTTTACATGCGAAATTTAAGTTTGTTATATAAAAACCTTAGGCACTAGAGTATATCCGAACGATCTGATAACGAATGAGTGATTTGGTCTTGGTATTCGAATTAAGCAATAAATCAATCAATTCAAAAGATTTTGTACTGGTGGCGGCGTGACGTGATGTAGTCGTTGTGAATATTTTATACGGGATTGCGTTATTTATGTAATATTACGTAAATTGTGACCGTAAACTTGTTTATCTCTGTGAAACCGCCATGTGAGAGTTACCATATTGTTTATAGCAACGCACAGTTGATTTTTAATAGACAAAAGGATATAGTGTAATTGCTTTTTATCGCGTATGCATTCTTATCATATTTGTTGATTTTGCTGCAACGACATTCGAAAACACGTAATATCCTCAGGTGAGTAATTTTCTTTGCCGTTTTATGTTATAATTTGAACATACGAAACTGTTTAACTGATCATAGTTAGGTATATCTATCTATATGCAAATTTATCTTATAGGTAACTGATGATGGAGTACCTACTTTTTTTAATACATCGGTAAATTATTTTTGCGGCATTCGGCCATCGGCGTTTTTAAACTTACAACCTTATTGGTGAAAGTGCAAAAGGTGAATCGTTGGACAATGCTCCATTGTTTTGACCTTTCATTTTGAAATATATATTTTCTAATCGTGATCGCCGCTGGTGAATACCGCATGACTAATTACTTATCGAAATAACTCCTAACTTATGTAATGCTTTGAATAGATAAATGCCAACTTTTTTTATTTTGTTAGTGCTTACTACGTTTTTAAAAGATATTGCATACTTGTTTTTTTTTTCGCGTTAAGGATTTATGTCGACAATAACTTTAGTCATTGTCATTCTTTTTTCAAAATCACGTATTTTAATCAATTTATTGCAATTTTTAATCAGGCTCTCTTCAATTATTAATAACTGTGTTTACTCAATTTTAGTAAAGTAGCCATTTATAATTCATTGGTTACAATTGATAGGTTATGATTTCATTGTGTATAGCCAAGTACATATTTCCTTTTATGTTTCTTTGTTTGGAATTACCATCAGACTTACTATTATTGACTGGAATAATATATAGCCTCTAAGTTTGTCCTTTTAAAAAGTTAAATAAAATAAGTATTGTGTAATAACAATCTATACAAATAAATAAAATTGGAGTGTCTGTTTGTAGGATTAAAATAACATTTTTACAATGTTTGTCTGTCTGTTTGTTTCGGGTAATCTCTGGAACGGCTGGACTGATTCTGACGGGACTTTCACTGGCAGACAGCTGACGTAATAAGAAGTAACATTCTTTTATTTCAATTTCAATTCAATTTAAATCAGCCATATGTCCCACACGGCGGTGGGGTCAGCTCTCCCAACTCTTTTCCACCACTTTGCTATCATCAATGAAATGAAATGTTCAAATTTTAATTATCCCAGTTTGTATTCGTGTATTCCAATTTGACTGTGCTAGTTAGTGTGCGTTGCTTGTAAAACCATTGTAATTAATAAGAAATAAAGAAATGTCTCTCACACACACACACGCAAAGACAGAAGATAAAACGTTAGAATCGGACTGGTAGCGAATGCCACTAGCTATTAAGTCCGCCTATTCCAAAAATCAATAAAGGGTTACTAAGATAAATGAACAAATAAATATACAGCATCTTTCAGATTCGTTTGTTCACTGCTACGCGTCGTGATAATATTCTATTAATTGAAATACTACATCACTGTAATAGGTACATCAAATTCCATTATTACACGCTACACGAACCTTGTGATATGATGAATGAAGCTATTATGATGCGTTAATGGAATGCTTAACGCCGTCATATTGAATATTTATGACAGATGACGGACATTTCATCCTTGTGTATGGTTTTTATTTCAGAATACAATTTTTGGTGGAATAATTTTTTTTAATATAATAAGTAATGCAATAATGGTAGGGATAATGCCTCACACAACTGTCTGATTCAGAATTAGGCAATTAAATGCCTACATTGTGGTTACTGGACAGCTGATAAACATACATACCAGACATACAGTGTCTGTCCTGGATGGAAATCGAACCTACGATCTCCGGTTTAGCACTGGTTATAAAAAGACATTAAGTTAGAGTTAAAATTGATAAAACTTGTCAGTTGTACGATTAAATTCGTCTAGATATTGAAATTTTATGGCGCCGACCTGAAGAAGCTTCCATTGTCGAGTTTGGGCTCGGGTATCCCTTAGAATAATAATACCACTATAGATGGATAGTATGCACTTTGATAGGGGGCACTCCTGGGGACTGCTTTTCCAAATATGGGCACTCGTGGAACGGTGTTCGTGTGACGTCACTGGATCGTGCTATTGCATTTAATATGGCTATAAAAGATTTTCTTATAGGCTATATTCAAATATAAGTCCTTGTCACATTTCAATATGTCTTCATTATTACGTTATTTATTAAGAAAATACGAGAATTGGAAACGAGTTACTGAGGAGTTTATTAGATATTAATCGGCCAAGGGGCGGATCGGCTCACGGCCTCGCCGGCTTAATTTGACCGAAATATTTTGAGAGCAATGTGAACAAAATGTGTTCCTAATTAAAAAAAACAGCAGTTTCGTTAAATTTTTCGTTTTGTTTTGTCATTTTTTATTAATCATCAATATTGTCTACTTTGTCAATATCCACGGTAGGTACTGTGTCGTGTGAAAATTTAAAATCGCGCGAGGGAAGTTCTACATATACTTATATATACGGGGAAATAAGATTTTCATTTGGCAATCAATCATACATTTGTACTGATAACATTATTATTGTATTAAAGCTGCATTCGCCCCGGCTTCTGTTGCGTATGGCCGTCAAATTATTTTTCAACTTATTCATTATACCATCTATTGCGCTAATTCCCGATATCGAAACGGTCCAAAATATTATTAACGGTGGTGATATTAAAATGCAATCGGCTTTGACAGATAAGGGTGTTTACAGATAGAGCGTTATCTGTCAGTTCGGATAAGATAGGCGGGTAATGAATGCGGCGTGTCAAGTCTGCACTCGGCCAGCATGGTGGACTGATCACTAAAACCCTCTCACTGTGATAGGAGACCCGGTCCAGCGGTGGATC